>JAQBSW010009208.1:0-30030 GCA_029291075.1 Eudiplozoon nipponicum | reverse complement strand
ATCCAGCACCATATTGGCGTAAGAAACAAGGTGGGCAGATTTTGACATGGCAGAAACAGTTGAAGTCACTTAAATCCAAATTGGGTAGTATAGGACCCACTCGTCTGCCAGGATGGGGTCCTCGTGCGCATCATAGTTCTTGGTTAGAAACCCTTATGGCATCGAATCGAGTTCAGTGGCGATCTTGTTGCAGATGTCTAGTGAAATCATCTTCGTAACCTTCTTTTCTTAGTAGAGCAAAATTAGCTGCGAGGTTTGGTTTGTTTATGACGTGATACAGTGAAATCCGCAAGGAAGTTGTATTCCCGATGTTGCCTTACCCGAATGCTAACTTGGCCATAATGGTGTTGTGGAGAGGTTTAGTTTGCCTCATTTCTCTGAGTCATCCTGATAAACTTACTCATACTAGATAGGTATTCCTTCTATCTGCCTCTCTCTCGTTCTCGTAAATCTCACTAATAATTTGTCTATAATATTATATCTGCTTGCATTAATATACTTTTTTCACTCCTTATGGTTATATGGCAGTTAAACATTAGTCACTTTTGACTTTTGTATGGCTGGACATGATGAATATGATGATGATGACGGTAGAATGCATGCTCGAGATCTAGGGAAAACTATGAAAGCAACCGGTGATTTTAACACCTTTGCATATAAGCAGAACACACGTGAAAATGCACACAGTTGATTTTTAGCGGTTTTTAATAGACCTCGTGTTCACTTGTATGTTTTGCCTGTTTTCTCTTGGAATGTGAAAACACCTACTTCGTGAGCGATTCTGCCTTTTACGACTAGCAAGAAGAAAAAGTACGCCATATAAACTACTGGAATCCGGGAAAGAGGACTATCTTCGAACAAAATCATTAGAGTCCAGTGAGTGGAAAAATATAAATCTGCTCAAAGTACAATGCAAAAGTGATCAAGCAATGTAAGACGTCGACTTAATTTAATCCGGTGTTGCCGTGCAGGCCCTACCTGACTGAATAGCTATAATTTATCGTTTAACTTAAACTGGTTTCCGCACAGGCAACCCGGAACATGAACGTGTACACAATAACTCTTAACAATTCTGCTAGTTCAGTTAAGGATTTCTCTAAGACGATATTAAATCTGGCATTTGGTTTTGAACCATGTCCACACATACTATTAACTTATTTTAACTGGAGCGCAAAACCAAGTCAGGACTGTGCGTGAACGGACATAGAAGACGTACAAAGGCTAAAAATAGCTTAGACAACGGCTTTAGGCTCCCAGTCTGCGCTTAGCCTAGGTACACTTTAAGCTCGACGCGCAACGATAATGGTGAACGACTTTTGGATAGCTGCGCGGAACAGATTTTATTTAAGTAGTAAAAACTTCAGACGTAGTGTTAGACGTTGCGCAACATGGCATTCTCCAGCACTCGGACAACGGTGGACTCAAATAGATCATGTAGCAATTAGTTATAGGTGGCGTGGTTGCATCTAGGATTGTCGTTCTTTTTGGAACACCTATGTCGACTCGGACCATGCACTTATCCGTTGTAGATGTGTACTAAAATTTTCCGGGAAAATAATTAAGAATAAACCCCAAATTGATGTGGGCAAACTCGAACTGCCGTCCTTCCGACAAAAATACGACGATATTCTAAATTCTGATCTTACTGGTCTGGATGGCGAAAATCCAAATTCACGTTGGTCCAAGATAAATTCCACTATGCACAATGCAGGTATGTGGCATTGCAGGCCCCCGTAGAAGTAATCATTGGCACTCTGTAATTTCATTTTACCCTTACTGTGTGCAAAAACAAAAAGAAATTTTATCAGACACCAATACATTTCTTTCTCATTATCTCCTGAAGTATCTACAAATGGACATACCTTTATATATAAATTGGAAAGCAAAACAAGATAGAAATATGTAAACATAGAGAGAGTGTGAAGAAACGGAAACCAATCAATTTCGTGCGTCACATCCAGTTCAAGCTCAATGCCTGAACATGTTTCTTCTGCTTACATAAATCCGGCTGCAATTTGTTTATCCATAAGGCTTCGTATGTGGCTAACTCCCTTTTGTTTTTGCATTTAGTAATTACTTTGAATGCTACGTCTGGAGAACATACGTGCGATGTTTCGATGATGTGTTGCGCAATAGCAGACGTGTATTCACCATTTGATTTAAAACAGGCGTTCAAGTTGCAATGTACTCTCATTCGAGTAATTAACCGTCTGGTCGATCGGCCTACGTAAGTTGATCGACAACTTGCGCATGTATATTGGTAAATAATATTTGATATCGACATTAACGGCTGTTTCTCTTTGATTGCTGGTAAAGGCAAGTGTGTTACCCTAAATAACACTCGTAGTTTGGCTGCATTAAATGTGCGTGTTAATGCTGTTTCAACTTTCTTTTGTGCCATTCGGGAAACTGCATCCCCCTTAAATGGGATGTTTAGGTAGACTGTTTTCTTTTCTGGCCCATAATACGTCTGTTTCTGTTTAATTCCCCTTTTAAAATTGATTCAATTAATTGTCTGGGATAGCCATTAGACATTAAATCGTTAATTGCTTTATTATATTCATTTTATTTAGAATCTTGACTAACCAACCTATCAATTCTTGAAAAGCAACCACGAACTGTTGATAATTTATATTGAAATGGCACGAAACTGCTGTAATGCAATTACTGTGCAGACCATGTTAGTTTATGGTAAATTGTTCTGTTTAATTTACCATTAGTTTCTTTCTTTAATAATACATTTAGGAAGGGCAGACGATCATCTTTCTCGTGCTCTGACGTGAACCCGATATTCTTATGTGCTCTGTTGAAACTTTGAAGCAGTGTTCGTGATTGCGACCTGTTCTTAAGGACAAGAAATATATCATCCACGTACCGTATATATTGAGCACATTTATTTGTCACTCTTTAATGATGTTCTTTAGATGCCCTAGAAAAATCTCAGTCAACACTAGAGATAAGAGGCTCCTCATTTCCACACCATCAGTCTGTATATAGATGCTCACATTAAAACGAAACCGTACGTCTTTCGTGCATAATAAGATAAGCTTGCGTAGAGTGTGACCTGGCACCGGCGATGGTAATATGTTTTGTTCTACCGCTTTGACTATAATGTCAATGGTTTCATCAATTGGAATATTTGTAAACAAATACGTAACATCAAGAGATACCATATTCTTGTTTTTAACATAAATATCTTGAATTTTATTTACAAACTCAAAACCGAATAATAACCTAGTAGTTTACTCTACACACAATTTTCAGTAATATACTAACTAATGTAACTTGGTTAGTCTAATTTTCCTTTAGGTGGAGCTCATATGGCATCCATTTAGACCAAAAGTTCCAACTAACCATCCCCAATCTGTCATTACTGAAAAGACACCACACTACATAGGGAAGTGGTATTGAAATGAACATTTATATAATTAAACGAACATTGATTGCGTGGGCGGTGATAACGATTATTATAATCAAGGTTCCGGTCTTGATATAAGCATCTGTTCCATTAATTACTTATACATGACAGTATAAACTAAGAATTGTATAGTGTAGAAAAGGCAATTCGTCCAGTAGACCGATTTCGTCCATATTGGGAACTCATCATGTACTGTCCAGAATTTACCGCGGAGAGGGCTCGAACCTGGGCACGTCTGCTTCGGAATCTGGTGCACTAACCACTGAGCCATCTTGCCGGACACTACACTACATACAATTGCGCGGGTGGTGATAACTATTACTATATTCAAAGTTGCGGTCTTGATATAAGTACCTGACACATTAATTAAATAATGTAGAAATAATATGTACGCAATTATTTATTATGTGTTGCAAACCTAATAACAAATTAGTTCAAATAGAAGAAGAATAAACCTAAGCTAGCATTAACAGAAAGTATAATCTCAAGTGTATATTCGTCTCGTGCTTGCTGGCAGCTCATCAGTAGGAGCCGGTACTGCGCCCTTTTACCCACTATATATTTAAGTGAAGAATGTAAAAAAATTGAACGTTACAATCTCCTATACGAATGCGCAAACTCTGTAATATACTTGTTTTGCACAACCGCTATCAGCGGTCAAACATCGTTGCATGGCAAGACTTCATCAGCCACTTTTAAGTCGGTTCTGTGCAAGATGTTATATAGAGCTATGTTTAGTGATGTCATCCCGGTCTAACTTGTGTGATTCATTTACTATAACCAAGGTTGCAAACTTGATATAAACACCTGGCCAATTAAGTAAATACAGGTTCCGAAACAGACGTTCCCAGGTTCGAGCCCTGTCCGCGGAAAATTCTGGCCAGTACGTGATGAGCGCCCAATACGGACGAAGCCAGTCTACTGGATGAATTGCCTTTTCTACACTATACAATTTTTAGTTTATACTAACAAATGTATGTACTTAATGGGTTAGGTGTTTATATCAAGATCGCAACCTTGATTATAGTAAATGGTATCATCGCTCGCGCAACAAAGGTTCGTTTTATTGTGTGATTAATTGTAGCCTGCTATACATATTCACTGGTTTTTATTCTTACTGTTATATATCTTACGACTAGTATGTCTCGTTACTCCAAATTTGACAATCATGATATGCGTGCAGTCCCTGCTAAGGTAACCGAAACATTCGTTTGAAAGAAGATCGGTGATACCAGCTGGCTTTCTGACCTCAAATACTAAAGTTTCTTTTTTAATGGAAGAAAAAATAGGCGAGCTTCACAGTACCATTGATTGCGCTGGAGAAGATCTCATCTAGTACGGACTGAAGATCCGGAGTGCAAGATCGTTATCAATGGTGCTATGCTGTCATTCATCAAAAAATTAGTCTACCTAGGATAACTAATTACGCCAGATGGATCAGTATCTGCCGAAATCTAGGTACTTAATAATTTAGGAACGCAATATTACATTAGAAGTATTGATAATGCTCTATACTAATAGTATACGCACATGTTAGATGCAGATGAAGAATTAATCGAACCCGAGGACGGCAGGCCTATACCAAGACCTTGTTGATTCATCTGAACTGGCATAGGACCCGCGCCCATATGTGCTCCAGATAATCCACTCATTCCAACTGGATGGCCGAGCCGTAGTCCAATGCCAGGTCTAGGTCCAAACAAACAGGTGCCGGGCCCGGAACCACCATTCGCTGACGATACTACAACCGGAGAAGATAATGAAGCAACTGGCGTATTGAGGGAGTGTGTTGTTGGTAGCATTAAAGGCGTTGCGGGTTGAGCGTTATTCGTCACAGGCCCAGCCAAACCATATATTGTTCCGCCGCCAGGTCCTCTAATGCCAGACACCGTTGCCGCGGAGCCCCCATTAGCTATTGAAAGAGAATCAGAAAAATTTTCATAATTGATCTATAAAAAATCATAAGTATAGCTAAAAGAAGTTTAATTCAACTCAAAGTGTGCAAATGTTGATACCGACAGGATTGATTCAATTTACAAACTGGATAAAGAAGCAATGCATAAATATGACTGGAGTTACGGTAGGAACAGACCAAAGCTATCAAATCCTGACAAGTTAATTTGCTATATCCAACATTTTATCTCGTCAAATCCTCTACTAACTACGAAAAAGAAATATGAAATGGCATAAATGCTTCGGCAAATAGATTCCGGGCGTGAGGCCGAGTTAATTATGCCTTATTTGCTTACTCGTCAGGAACCCACTGTGCGGGCGATTCTACGTGTACATCAAGGAAGCAGTCCGGCCAATCGCCTTTAATTGTTTTTATCTTCTTTGCGTTGGCAACAGAGGCCAGTCTTCAACTTAAGCTTCAGAAGTTGTTCTAAGGATTAATAGTTGGATTCTATTGGTATCATCAAATTTCATTGTTATCAGATTACATATATACTATCACCAAACCACACTATATCAGCATACTCATACTACTAGCAAATGATGTTACATCAACATTTAAAGAATGAAGTTTCAATGATACATAACCATGAAATTCATAGTTGTATGTGCCGGGCTGTAAACAAAAAACCCAGTTGCCACTAACCTAGTGCGAGTTGTAACTCCGTCCATCTGGCCTCACCTAATTAACCTGCCCGGCTGTCAAAACTCGGACAGCGCAGAAATAGGCACTATTATAATCCAATCATTCGTAAAAGTACACAAACCATCACACCAACTGGAAGGTCAGTGATGACAGAACACACCACGGATGCTTTGTTGGCTCAATACATGGATATAATCATAGTGTGTTGGCCGTCAGAAAGCAATTAAAATTGAGCTCCACATAGCCGCCCTTATTCCACGCGAAATCCTGTGCACTAGAACGGAAGCAAACGAGGTACAAAACCACAGAGACGTCCAGGCTTCAGCTACTCCACATTTAGATACATCCGATAGCGAACAAAACAGCATCTATGAAAGAAAAGCCTCAACAGGTCTTAGCCTGTCTTCCACGAATAAAACACAAGAACCTGTTTTCTATCTCTACTAACACTACAGATAGTCACAACGCGGAAACTGACGCGACACCAAGAGATCGCACGTCGGCTCCTACGTTTCTTACGGACATTGCAACCAGTAACACAGTGAATGAATACCAAAAACAGTTTGATGTTGCTAACTAGTATGAAGCGGTATCAAAGAACAGCAACTCCGTAGTACTTAATGCTTTAATGAGAATTCATTCTGCCAAAAGTGCACAAACGGCCGTAGTTTTGCAGAGCCGCTCGACTAGTACACACACAAAACTTGTTCAAATAATTAAAGCTCGCTTTAATGACGCATCTTCCTTTATTCGCACAAGAAATTTTCTCTTGCGATCGGGTACGGCATTCGAAAATGATGTGGCGTTGCTCCCTTTATTTTTCAATTTTACTGTCCACTTTCCAGAAAGGAGGTTGATTTTGATGGCTGGTTTTGGTAGCCTGGCGATGTTGTTGCATGAACGAACAATAAATGACCAACTGAAACCCATTAAATGTACTCAGGCGGGGGCCAGTTGGTGCGGTCTACAATTAATGTCGCACAATTGTCGCCTTGGATTCCCTGTCATACCATCGATTCACCTTCGCCGAGATTTACAGATGTGTAAGCCTTGGTGTCGCTTCGGGACTTCATTTCCAGTCCCATTTTTATGGTTGACACCATACTCGTATAAGAAAAACTTGTGGCAAATGTCAAAATCTTCATTGAAGACATCTATTTTAATTTATTTTGTCTACCCCAATATCCGGTGTTAATACCTGCTCTCTTATACTCACATGTATACACAAAAATATCAACATCGCCCCCATGTCCACAACCACCTATATATATATATATATATATATATATATATAGCAGAGAGTATATATATATATATATATATATATAATCGATAACCACAATCAATCACTGTCACCAATTAGTGAGACGAGACAGTTTACCTGTTGTTGAAACGTAACCGGTAGCACTTGGTGTCCAAACAGCAGTACTGTTCGACGATTGAAGAAGTGTCTGCTGTGAAGCAAGCCCTGTGGAGTTAGCAAGAAGAGGCAGATTCGAACCAGCGCTAACGTTGTTGCAGTTATTTAGCATAATCACTTGCCTCCTTTATGTGCTTTTATCTAGAAAACCTCCATTCACTGTATTTGATTTATCAAAGGAAAAATAAAGTTTCATTTCTTGGTGCATCCAATAACAATTGATTAGTTATATAACAATTCACATAGTTTCAGAATACTAAATAAATTTGTTAATAAGTCTATGCTGAGTGTGCTTACTTGTAATATATTGTCTACATTGTTACCCTTCTCGCCTTGTTAAACTTATTTCATGTTATGAAACCTAATTATTTTCTCTCTCGTAGAGCTGCACAATCAATCAACCATAACAATAATGTCATCTAACAAAGATATTATTATTTTTAGTTGTATTTATGTAAATGATTTGGTTGTAAAAGAAACCACGTAGCCCATTCCTGTGAGGATCATGGCTGTTAGAAGCAACCATTTCCTATCTGAATTAACTCAATTCGTATGTAATCAATGTTGCCCACCGACTTTCCATGCGTACTTTTACAAAGTTAGCATAAGTTTAAATAGCTAAAGTGTGTCTAACGGCATTGCAATTTGGGTCTCAATTTTAGCACAATGCAAAGAACGACAATCCTCGATGCAACCACGCCACCTATAACTAATTGCTGCATGATATATATTTGAGTCCACCGTTGTCCGGGTGCTGGAGAACGCCATGTAGCGCAACGTCTAACACTACGTCTGAAGTTTTTACTACTTAAATATAGTCCGCGCCGCTATGCAAAAGCCGTTCTCCATTATCGTTGCGCGTCGAGCTTAAAGTGTATCTTCCACCTAAATGAAATTCTGCGTTACTAAAGCGTCCAACTTGAGCATTCGTGTCACCCATAACCAAGACTATATCTGAACTTCGTGCTCTACTTAGTAAGGAGATTAGTTCGGAGTAAAAAGCGTCCTTTCTTTCGTCTGTGTTGCAATCGGTAGGAGCATATGCAGATACAACGAAGAGGAAACGTTGATAACGGTTTTGTTCATTGATTTTAGTAGATGTATTAAAACTACACACTCGACTATTTAAAGAGATCCAACCAATTAAGCAAGCTTCAGCTCGTGGGCTAAGTACAATACCAAAGCCCCATTTACCGGCTTGAAAGAACTATGTAGAACCAGATGTTCGCAGCCAATAACGCGTAGATAGGGATGGTTCAACCAGTTTTGTAATGCACTCTGGATCATGTATTCTGGTTTTAGATACGCAACATATGTCGATTTCTAATTTATCCCACGTACGTGCAAGAGATTCTTGTTGTCCAAGTTATTTTAATGTTAGCATATTAAATGCGCCTACGTTAAAACCTAACATATGTTAAATGAGTGCTCGTCTACTCTAACCATTTTCGATATTTAGCAAACCTGATATTGAGCTCAGTGATATGATCTACACCAACCATATTCATAGTATCGAAAATAGTGTTATTGTTAGATTGAGAAGGGGAAGGGGAAGGAAAGGAGGCAGAATCTGAAATAAGGTTGCCATGCGCGGCTTAGCAGATAAGGCGACCCTTTTCATACTGTGCGACGTCCGATGCAGTATGTAATCAATGTAAGTTGTATGTTACATGGTTTTATGTGGACTGTAAAAGAAGACTAGGTCGCCCATTCCTAGTGATGGTTTGTATTCGGAGTTTTCCTTCTTCAAGATAGTCTGCCAACCGAGGCTGCGGCCGAAACGTGCCCACCACATCAGGAATGCTTGCTCTCATTCCGTCACCACACATTTAACAAAAAAAGTTACTGCACAGTTAGACCAAACTCGAGGCTTCGCATGAAACGGGATGATGGCTTTGTCTCTTTTTGACGCGGCAATGTTCATGCTACCAATCCTGGGTTGACTAACTTGAACTCGCTGGTCGTCAGGCCGTAATTTCTATTGCTACGGGCCAATAACTCATGAAATATGCCTGAAGAGGTGGGTATGAGCATTGCGAAAGCGAGTAATTTTCGCAATACTTCGTAATTTACGGAGAAATGTGAGCATTTCACTCTACCTTCAAGGTCGTGCTTACAATGAATCTGTACGTGCTGATTTATTATACGCTAATGATACTTGGCCTCTTGGAGTTGATAATTTGACCACCATCGCTTGATAAGCATAGCACATGTAGGTTACTAACAATGAATAAACAACTCTGAAATCCATAGATGTATTTTGGGATCGACCAAATAGTTCTCTAGAATAGAAAAAAGACTGCTCCACCAAATATGGTGATTCGGTCACTTTTGCGTAAGCTGTCATTTTCCCAGTAAAACAATAGTCTCACACAGCACCAGATTGGTGTAAAAAACAACGTCTGCAGACTTTGACATAGCAGAAACGGCTAAAGTCAACTACATTCAAATTTGGTTATATTGGACACATCTGTCTGTCAGAATTCGATCCACATACACATCATAGCTCAACGTACATGGGGTAACGGGGCTATGGCGGTGGTGTCACCAAGGCGTGGTGGATTTCCGACCGGCAATCGGATCTCCTATAAAATACCACATGAGCCCGACGACGGCACCATGACTCGGCGTGTGTTCCCCGCCACAAAATGGTTCAACAGCCACAGGATTACACGGACTCCTGGACAGTACCCCGTACTTCCGAATGGCGAATGAGCTCTCAACAGCCAACGGCAACCATGCAACGTACTGCTGCCTTGCAGATTGCGCTTGGATGTGCAAAGGCTAGAGGTGCGTCCTCGATCAAAAAGCCGAGTGGTGAGGGGACACCACTTGTACCAAATTCCCAAGAAACTCCATGAAATCAATGGAGCCGGCTTATCCTCCAAAAGGAGTCAGCCGCAGTAAAGTAAAGTAAGTTTGAAACTCTACGCGATATGGCATCGACTCTATGTCAGAGGCGGTCGTGTTGCAGATTTCTAGTGGAATCATCTTCGTAATTTTCTTTTCTCAGTTGGACAGATTTAGCTGCGAGATTTGGTTGTGCGTGATGCATAACAAAATAAAATACTCAGGGAAGCAGTATTGCCGATTTTGCCTTGTCTTACAGATGACTTGGTCATAATGGTTATGCGCAGAAGCAAATTTTGCCTCATTTGTGCTATCTAGCTAAATATGTTCGTATTAACTAGATCCACCGCCTATCAAATCACTCTCCTTTAATAAGTGGTCTTCCTAAAAACTATTTTTACTACTACATTTATTTCTTCGTTTATCTTATTTTTCTTATGGTTATATGACAGTGAAACATTAATTACTAATGACTTTTTCAATGCTCAACCCAATGAAAAAAATTAAATCCACATGGTTTCACTCAAAATCGATCATGTACGACAGAAGTGACCACACTGCTAAATGAAATACACAATATTGTATCCCTAAAGAACAGCGCCATTGTAATATTTCTAGAGGCCTCGAAGGCTTTTGATTTAATATCCACGCACAAAATTGTTATTGAACTCCCGAATCTAAGCACATGCATAAACACATTAATATTCAAGTTTAAATACCATTCATAAAAATAAAACGTCGTCACAATAGACGAAATGCCATCTTCTCCACTGCCAATCAACGCTGAAGCTTCACAGGGTTCAAAATTAGGGCCGCTATTCTTTAATATTGCGTTCCGTTCAATAAAAACGCAGGAAAACGTCAAAATCACCAAATATACTGATGACACCACACTAGTTTATCCAATCAGTCCAAGAAATATAGCTCATTTTTGCTAAATGTCCAAGAAGATTTACACAGCATCCAGTTCATACTTCAAAACCTTTCACTTCAAATCAACAAATATTAATCAGTCTTCCTAATATTCGGTAAGAATGTATTACTGACGACATTCTATACCTTGGGTAAATCATTCCTCAAAGAGAAACAATAAAACACATATAATTACTACAACTAAATTATTTCCGAAACAACATAGAACCACAATTTCACTCAAAGTCAAGCGTCCAATCAATTTAATAATAATAATACATTTATTTGGCATCAAAGGCCATTAAGGCAAACAAAGACGACTGAGCTTCGACTTATTCGTTTCAAGTTATATATAAGACCCAGTGTCGAGTACACTACAATTATTTGGAACCCTACACTATCTGACCAATTGGAAGGACTCCAGGCATACTTCAAAGTCAATAGTAATAATCATAAATTTATTTGGCAAAAAAACCAACAGGCCCAACAATTGAAATGATAAGGTACAAATCAAAAGTAGAATATTTAAAACTGAATGTAATTGTGACTAGCAAAGTCTTATAACCATTATGAACACCTATTTTATTTTCATAGTTTAAACTTTAAATACACTCCTTCAAAGCGTTCTTTTTCATACACACTTTGCAATAACAGCACTCGTTCAAACAAAACATAAACACTTTAACAATAATTGTTTGCGCGGGTAGTGGTAACAATACTTTAAATCAAGTTTGCGAGCTTCAAGTAAACACCAATCCCATTGTATTTAACCAGTCGTCGAACAACATAACAAAACTACCGCCAGCCGTTAAACACGTTTGTACCTCTTAAATAAACGTTGAAATTGTGTGTTAAACATGGTCTCGGAGCACAAACTTACATATAATCAGACAAAACTTCATTATTCTGACTAATTTCAACAAGTCAAAAAATTAGAAAACAATTATAACCTACGAAACAATGCAATAATATATATTGAAGCCGCATAACTTATACTGTTACCTGAAAATGTATTCAATCTAAACTTCCCACAATTACACAAAATTATATGATACGTACAATCATCTTGGCTGTTGTTTTCCTAATATTCTATTGTAACTATCTTAATTCTTAATCTTTTAACGAAGACGTAATATAATATTAATATGGAACCAAAAAATTTATGAATAAATTACTGAAAATTAAAACTATTAAAAACAATTTTTAAAATATCAGTATCAGAAAGAAATTTGCAGGAATGTATTGACTCACATAGAGTTGAATCTGCAAAGTAATACTACTTGATATTAAGAATTTGTAAAGGTTCAGTACAATTTGCCGACATATTGCCTAAATGAAATTCAAATTTCATTTACGTGGTACCAATTAAAACAAGCAAAATTTGATGTTAACCAATGGTGTGCGAGCTTGCGTTTGCAAAAGTATATGAGCACGATGCATTTACCATGCTTCATTACACACATTTGATATTTTATATTGTGCACTACATGTAATTGCTGTCGCACTACACACTTGACTGTTTATCTACGCTGATTTCTGGACTTGCGTCAGTTACGCTATGTCACATAATCACTTGGACTCAGTCACGCCAATCTTTTCATTGGTGCACAACTACTCGTTATCTAATCATCGCTTTTCTACGTGTGCCAGCTACCATAATGGTGCTATAGATCTTCAATAAGACAATTTTGAGCCTTCACACAACAACTCACCTCTTTGGTTTCGACTCCCCAACGACGGAATACCAGCCAGTCAACCAGAACCGGCCTCAAGTATCTAGGAGTAATTCAAGACAGTGCAATACAAACAAACTTACTCGGCATTTGCCGGAGAACGCAATTTTGGCCCTGATAAGGGCCACAACTAGTAACATTTTCTCATTATCTACGGCTCTTAACTACTATGTAACATCGCATGCCTTTTACTTGAAGTTGGGGCGTTCGCAAATTTAATGGGTGTTACAACATGTTAAATTTTATTTATTTATTTTTATTTAATGCAAATACCAGTTGCAGCATTATTGATTGGCACTAGGCTAATAGGAAAGTAAACAATCGAACCAGACTATTAACTAACCACGTGCTCTCTGCAAATCTGGAATAGAGTAGATAGAATTTCTTTATTTGGATTCAGACCATATTTGGTCTATCAAGTAATTGACAATATCAGAAAGTGTACAATAAATGAAATCCATCATATCCCATATATATGTATACTAGGTAATAAATCAGATTTAATTATCACTTCTTTTGACATGATCAGTTCAATACTTGGTCATATACTATTCAACCTAATACTCGCATTGGTGCAGATTGAGAAAAACATGAGAAGCTGTACAAATATGCAGATGACATGAAAATAGTGTTTAATAATCCAATATCGCCCAATCCTTCCTCACTCATTTTCTATCTTCATTGCACTCTTTGTTTAGCAGAATCGGTCTTAATCTAAATTTAGATAAGACTCGTTTGATGAAACTTGCCATTGATCCTTTCCATTATTCCCGACTGAAAATTGTTCTTCTGATATTGAAATAATTGAATCGGTCAAGCAACTTAGTAACTGATTTTCTAAACCATTAAACATCTCCCCACATCCTAATCAAATTACTTCGAAAGTCTTCAAGTGGGTCCGTTTTATCTACAACAATAAGCATAACCCTACTCTGTAACTCAAATTATTCAAATCCTATGTCCTACCAAATTCCCAGGAAACTCCATGAAATGTCATTGGAGCCGGCTTATCCTCCAAAAGGAGTCAGCCGCAGTAAAGTAAAGTAAAGTAAGTACGTCCTAATACCAATCTCCTATACTTGCCATTTTTGTTGCCCTCTCAATATAGCCCCTTCTTACGTCATCGAATAGATGGTTTCTACATTGTCAAAGCGTGTCGTCCCTCTCAGCTAGAACTACCGGGAACGCCTGCACCTGACAAATCTTCTCCTACTATTGTTTCCTCACTTTCATTCATAAGATGAAAACTTGTCAAATTTCTCTCACCCAAATAAGCACTAAGCTACGCGCAATAGCAACTCTTCAATTCAATCCAACCATACTCAAAATATATTTAGCAAAATCGATCTCTTTTCCAAAGCCACAAGTGTATTCAACACTTCGAAAGCATTTCTCGTGCGCGGTTTGAAATGGCTCTAAATTTATTGCATAATCAATTTTAGAAATTTGTTGCGGATCTTCAGAACTCCATCAAATTACTGAAGGATGATAACAACACTAATAAAAATAAGATGCCTAAATTAGAATCTGACGTTGGTGTATATGCAACAAAATTGGAGTTAGCGGAGAAGATAAATGAAAATTTAAGCGCACAAATTGGAGAATTCACCAAGGCGCTACATGTGAAAGTTGATAAATTAGGGATGGATGTTCAGACGTGGCTTGAGTTGGCAGATATAACAAAAGAAGAGCACATATCAGCGAAAAATAATACATCAGGAGAAGATAGTTTGAATATATTAGTCAATGAAGTTTCGGCCAGAAATAGCAAACAGTATCAGCTAATATTATATAACCTTTATGAAAAAGCTGACGTGAAGGATGTACAGAAACTAAACGATTTAATAAAGGATACGACATAGGCTGATATATCCAAATGTTACAGAGTGGGCAAACGATCTGAACATCCAAGACCTGTTGCGGTGAAGTTGTCATAAAGGCCAACGAATATGCCAATTAAAGATATTAATAAAAAGAAAGTGGAGCATATAATTTACACAATTTACATATTGGCTGAGACAAGACGTTTTTCCAAAGGAAACTGTCAATAGCAAATAAGTTGAAGAAGAATCAAGATCAAAGATCATCAGATCCAGACCATGCTAATACAAACATTGTGTCAATTGACTCTAAAATCACAAAAAACGGTGTATCGCTAGTGAATATCGTGGACAAAGGAGAGAAGAGAAGAATAGCTGCAATACCCAACAAAAGAATTAGAATACAATAGAATAGAATAGAATAGAATAGAATAGAATAGAATAGAATATCTTTATTTGGATTCAAACCACACATGTTCCATCAAATAATAAAATTGGAAAGAGTACAATATAAAAAAGATTATCACACCACATAAAAATGTGCAATTAGTCTCATGTAGATTAGTAAATCTTACTAGTTGTACTGTACACTATATCAATATCATAGCAATAAATTGTAAAAAAAGCAACTCCAAATCATTTTCAGAATCACTATAATTTTTATCTTTTGGTAACACCGTGTTTTCTTTCTCTTTATAGTTGCAATAATCGTTAAGAAATTTTTATTCAAGCTTTCATTTATTATTAAGATCAGTCAGTATGATCTTTTCGAATCTTCTTCGTATTTTCATTAGTAACAAATTTATTTCACCATTTATCTTATCTAGCCTGAGTTTTTTAGTACGGTTAATTAAATAAGATTTCATTTTACTTTCTCTTTTAATGCTTAGCTTACCTATTCTTCTATTAACAGCTTTCGATACAGTATCAATAAAAACATGTGACCCCCTAATCTCTCACTCATCGACGACACTCGCGGGGCCCAACTTCTATCTACTTTTTTCTCTTTACACTCCGATCGGTACGTCGTTGTGGGTGATCTCAACCTCCCCATGGCTAACTGACATAATCTAGCTATGGAAAGTCACCCACTGCTTCGACTCTTCACGGACAACCTGTTACACCAATTCGTGCATTTTCCTACACGAGGGAACAACCAACTCGATTGTGTACTCTCCAACAACGAGGTGACTGATGTTCACTTTTGGGAGATCTTCCCTAATCTTGATCACTGCCAGGTATCCTTCCTCTTACCTTTCTTATCTTTCACCCATAGATAAGACACCCAATCGTTCAGGCGATTCACCAACTGGGAAGATTTCCGCCGATTTTGTGACGCTTTTAACTAGAGGGACCTCTTTCTCCCAAACAACCTCTCCTCATGCTTTTCCGAAGTCCATAACATCTTATCCTTCCACTTTAACTCCGCCACCTCTATTCAACACGTACACTCGACGAATAAGTTGAACGCTCTGTTTAAGGCACGTGACAACCTTGCACGCAACTCTCGTCTACGCACATCGTCACTTGCCCGCGCCCTCGCTCTGAGACGCATCGATGGGCACATTAAACAGGCTATCAACAAACAAGCGCTCCACATCGAAAAACGCATCCGCTCAACTCCTAACCTCCGGGCAAAGTTCGCTATCATCAAACACCAATTGCTGCAAAAGCCCAAAACCTCGTATATCAACTTCTCTCAGTCAGATGTCCCCTGCTTCGCCAATGATTATCTGACTCACCTTCTCGACTCCTTTTCCACTCCCACTCCGCCTGTTGAGATGTTAGACAACGGAGACACCGAGAACCTACGCTGGTTCTATGTCTCTCCGGCTTCCGTCGCCCAAGCAATTAAAGACATTAAATCTAAACACCAATTTGATCAATATGGTGTCTCGGTCAGTATGATTGCCCTTCTAGGCTGGAACGTCTTCTCTCTGATTGCAGATGTTATTAATCATTGTCTCGAAACCACCTATCTTCCCCCGGACTGGCTCAATTCTACGATCTCTCCTATCTCTAAAAATGGCACTTCTTTGATTTCCTCATTTAAAGATCTCCGCCCCATTACTATCGTCCCTTCTTTCACCAAAATCTTCGACAGGATCCTATACAACCTAATCTACCCCTCCATTAAGTCTCATGTAAACTTCTATCTCCTCGATGATCAACATGGCTTTTTGAATGGCCGCTCCTCTTCTACCAACTTAGTTAGTGTTCTCGATCATTGCTACTCCTCCTTCTCTAAAGGACTTCAGTGCACTTTCCTCTTCCTGGATATATCCAAGGCTTTTGACTCGCTGTCATTTTCAGCAATCGAATCCGCCTTACTGAGAAGCGGTATTTGGGATAACGTTCTCAATCTTATCAGTTACCATCTCCGAAACCGATATGCGACAATAAAAGTCGGCAGTAGTCACTCGAGGCCAGCCCATATCTGATCCGGTTTTCCCCATGGCTCTGTATTTGATCCCATTCTCTTCAACCTTACGCTCGCGCACATGCAGGTTGAAGACAACCTTTTCAATCTGTTCAAATATGCGGATGACAAGGTTATCGTATTCAGTAACCCCACAGCATCCAACCCCTCCTTACCCCTTATGTCGGAGCTCCTATCCTCGCTCCACTCGCAGCTCAGCAGAATCGGCCTCAAACTAAATCCCACCAAAACTCGCCTAAAGAAACTCTCCTCTGACCCATTCTGCTATATCCCGGTTGCCAACTACCCCCTCGACATAGAAATAATAGATTCGGCCAAATATCTTGGCATTCATTTTTCAAAATCCCTAGACTTCTCCCTACACCTTACGCACACTACTTTCAAACTCTTCAAATGGGCCCGTCTGATCTGTTTTAAGACTAACAATCTCACTCTCCAACTTACGTTATTCAAGGTCTACGTTCTGCCCCTCATTTTCTACGCCAGCGAATTCTACTGTCCTCTCATCCTCGCCTCCTCGTATACTATTGAACAAGTATCCTCCAGATTTCTAAAGCGAGTCTTCCCGAAATGCCAAAATTATCGGGTACGCCTACTCCTGGCAAATCTTCTACCGCTTTGGTTCACCCGTCCCCTCGAGTCATTTCTTTTATCCATAAAATCACAATTTGCTTATCACTCTCCAACTTTGCCCACCCAAGTCACCACTTCGCCACACGTTCTAGTAAGTCTTCTATCCAAGCTAACCATACCAACACCATATTTAAAAAAATCTATCTTCTCTCCAAAGCCACTAATGTCTTCAACGCTCTTCCCACAGACATAAAGCTCCTACGTCAGCACGAATTTAAAAAGGCAGCCAATCAGCACTTCTTCAACAAACTTCTTTGTGATACGACCGATAGGAAACGAAACTGGTTCCTTCTCAATCCATAACATTTACTTCACCTCAGGCTATTCTCTTTACTAACTTTGGAGGGCGAAATCCCTCAGGCAGTCATCTTATCTTCCACTTTACCTCTCTGGTCTTAATCTTTTCTTCTCGACTCACTGATAATACTTCTCAGCCCATTCCTGACCCCATCATATCCACGTTGTGGATACTTTACTACGTTTTGCTCATCCAATTATTTTCTTTCTTGTTTCAGCGGAAGACCGGAAACTCAACAGCCCTACCGATCCACCAACGGTTGGCTTCGGACATCGACTCTCCCTTGTCTTCCTTCAATCACAACCTCGTTCTACGGATGCTTGCGACCCCTGCAAGACTCGCTCGCTTTAATCCAGCAGATTCCATCCATGTCTATGCTATGCTCCATCAACTCAATCTCCACGACAATGGACTCCATCGGTCAAAGTCTACCTCCGGTCCACTATCTTTTTCGATATCACATTCACCTAGAAGCTCTGACACTTCATGGACTATCTCCAATTGATCTTGTCTAGTCAAATGGAACTTCGTTTTTATTTATTTTTCACCAGATTGAACTATCTTGATGTTAATGATAACTTTTCCCTTCACCAACCCCTCCCCCTGCTATTAAATACTTTGCTAGTCACAATTCCATTCACCTCCACATATCCTACCCTTGATTTGTTATTTCAATGGTCGGGCCAGTTGGCCTTTGATGCCAAATAAATGTTATTATTATTATTATTATTATTATTATTATTATTATTATTATTATTATTATTATTATTATTATTATTATTATTATTATTATATATTATTATGCCATTACATGTATATTATTATTATTATTATTATTATTATTATTATTAAAAGAAGAATTTGAAAATAAATTAGGAAATATTATAGATACAGAAGCAACAAAATCTTTTGCTTTTTCGTTATAAAATAAGTCGTAATCAAGCACTACGTACAATTTTCGATTCATCATATCAACACACAAAAAGAACTGACTGTGCTCAAGAAAAGACCATTACCTACTGTCAAATTAAACCCCGATCAACGTAAATTCTCAAGACTACTGGACGAAGTTATCATCAAACAGTTGCATTTCAAAATCCTAATATAGGCAAATTGCCTAAAAAAATTAGTAGTAAGAATTATTCTTCGATCATTTACCTTAAGCAAACCTACTAATACATCCCAGTAGCACTAGAAGATACTAATACAGTGCGTCACACTAGCACAATACACTGATGCTTCGCTGCCGCAAAACCATTAAATTCAAAGTTATGTGTGGGCTGTAAATTAACAGAATGTCGCCCATTTCTCCTGAATTTATTCATCGTTAATCAAAAAATTCTACATATCAGATGGAATTGGCTGACTAGTTCCACAATATTTTAATGCTAGCGGTATACCACGACATCGTCAATGTTTACTTGCAAAAAAGAAAGCCTCGTTTAAGAAATGAAACGCATAAAATATTATATAAATAATTGAGCAAACAATTTATTATCATAATTATCTTATCGTCAACTTAATGCTATTTTATAAATTAAAATATCTATAAACATACTAATGGTGTGGCAATGAGGAGCCCCCCATCTCCAGTGCTGGTTGCGATTTTTCTTGGGCATCTAGAAACACATCATTAAGATGTGACATAAGTAAATGAGCTCAATATATACGGTACGTGAGTGATATTTTCTTTGTCCTTAAGCACAAGTCGCAATCACCAATATTTTATTGTCTATCTTTCTTAGATTTTCTACTAAAGCAAGATACTAAATTTAAACTAAATAAAACATTTTACCATAAAACAACCTCATCTGTACAGTATTTCTACTACGGCAGTTTTGTGCTGTTTCAATATAAACTATCAACAATTCGTGACTGCTTTTCAGGAATTGACATGCTGGTTAGTTTAGATACAATAGACAACGAAGATAATAAAACAATAAACGATTTAATGTCTAATGGTATCCTAGGAAACTACTTTACTCAATTATATAAAGGGGAAGTAAACAGAAGCAGACGTAATTTGGACCAGAAAAGAAATCAGTTTACCTGAATATCCCATTTAAGAGGGATATAGTTTCACTAATAGCACAAAAGAAATTTAATGAAGCTAAACTACGGGTGTAATTTAACTCAACACACTTGCCTATACCGTCTCTTAATGTTGACATAAAATACTATTTACAAATATACATGCGCAAATTGTCGACCGACTTACTTAGGCCGATCGACCAGACGGTTATTTCCCCGAATGAGATACCATTGCCACTTGAACGCCTGTTTTAAAACACATACTGAATACATGTCGGCAATTGTCAACACGTCGTTGAAACCTCACACGTCTGTTCTCCAGACGTACCATTTAAGATTATTTCTAAATGCAATAACAGAAGGTAGTTGGCCACATACGTGGAAAAGGCACTATGAAAAAATATCTTTTACAGAGCGATATATATTTGATTTCTTTTAATTATAATTTTATATCTTAATAAATTAATTAACTACTCTTATTTGCTGCTGGACTATAATATGATGCATATATAATGAAGAAGTTCGCCTAAAACAATGAAAGTACGCACAGTTAAATACTGTTTGTTGCGAAGAGCTAATATATATATATATATATGCAAGTATGTTATAGGTGTTAATGCTCGAAATATCCATCATATGAAATTGTGATCATTTGTTCACCTTTACGGAAATATAAACAAACGCTGAGAAAAATGTTTTGTGCAAATTTGCTTTAAACATTAATAGCTATGTCCATCAAATGTCCTGTTAAAATTGATAACATTTGTTTACTATCTATTTACTATCTATTTGTTTACTAGAATTTGTTTCTATCTAGGAATACCGAAGCAGCAAACATTTTGTTTAGATACCTTTTGTTGCGCGTAGCTAATATATGCTGTAATGAAATAGTTTTTGCGATGCTAGTAACAAATTTGTCTAAATATGACCAGAATGATTAACCAAAGTCGGCATAAATGGACAGTATAATCTCATGTGAACATTTTTCTCGTGCTTACAAGTGACTCATCAGTATGAGCCGGTATTACGTTCCATACCTATTTTATATTTTGATGAAGAATGTTGAACATTTGGACGATACTATCTTTTATACGAATGTGTAAACTTGCAGAAGTAGAGATAGCTTCAAGTAAAATCATCGACAATGCGACAACAATGCAAACTCACTATATATTTTATATACCGAGTGTGTAAAAAGTAATGTTGTGCCAATACCTGTTATCAACACTATTGTTGCCAAGTAGGTAAATGGTATCAACACTATGGTTGTCAATTCGGTACATAGTACCAACACAATGGTTTACAAGGTATGCTAAAGTTCACTAAAATAGTGAATTCCAACTTTTGCTGAACATTTTAAATTACATCACATCCATAAATTCTGGCATTTATCGATATCAGTTATCACTTTTCACGCCACTTTTCCTTTTAAAGATGCTTTTTTTAACAAGTAGGTGCAGAATTTCGATTTTTATTACAAAAATGTTGTCATGACGTGAGGCATTTAAAGATATATAAATACTCTAGTAACACAATCGGAGATTTGTACTAATTAAATTATGTTTCGGAAGAGGCTTGAGCTAAACAATTATAAAAACCAAGTCTATCTAACATATTGCATTGTATTACATCACAAGATATTCAGACTAGGCCTTCTGAGGCCAATTCATGTAAGAACCATCCGTCATCAAAGATATCGAAGGAAATGCTGAAAATATTATGAGTTTAAAACCATTATTGCAAGTTTCTTTCCGGTATATCCGTTTTGCGAGCACTTAAAGACAAAGCGGAAACTCTGCCATTTCTTAGTCATCTGATAATAAGGCATAGCATTGTCTTGCCATTAACTCTTTAAAAAAATGAAACTTTGCTAACACACCCCGATTTTCAACATCTTATTGATCTTACCCCTGATGCTTTAGAATTTGCAATCATTGCCACCTTTGATCTAGAGACCAAAGGAATTCGAACATCACGAGTACGCAGGCCCACAAGCCAGTTTTATCTATAAGCTCCTAGAATAAAGTATTTTATTCTATTCACTTCATTTCTCACACAAGTATTAAGGCAAATTTTAAATACAGAAGGATCAAATGGACATTATTTATTCATTTTAATGTTTAATTATCGCAATATGGTTGCGCCGTATGACTCATGATTGAGCTAAAATTTTTTTTGTAATATAACCAGCGACACAGTGTAATCCACCACGTGTAGCGACATTAAGTAGGGACAGGCTTTATAAAACACTATAGGAAATATTCATGCATACAGCACATTCATCAGCGATGCACTTAAAAAATCCAACAGTCTCGCGAATGCCGTAAACCACAACGTCAAGCGTACACTATCTTCTTTAGTCTTAATGAACTACTTTCATTAACAGTGGTAGGATTTGTTCAGGATACTTCAATTTAAACCTGGTATTGCCTATTGCAACCTACTTTTCAAATCGGCGCTCCGACACTCAGAAGTTTTAGATAATTCTCATTTACTTTATGTGGTATGACCTACCACTACGGCTAACATTTGTGTAGCATTCACTAATGGCTCTTTGGTATCATGTCACTGATGAAGCGGTTAACAGGTAAGTTCCACCTCAGCATCAGCAAATTACAATATTTTATTTAAACTATGGGAAGATCATTAACCAGTTGCTTAATTGGTTTTGAATTAAATAGAGCAGTACTAATTAGGTATCGCAATAGGATCTTTACTTTTCCATTTACACTTTTCTGGGTAAAAGTGGTATAACGGATTAATTTAAATATCCAATATTTTAAAATAATTCAATTGCAAAGTAAAATTTCATTGAATAACACCAAGCTAATAAGAAAACTGGAAATATGACTTGATATATGACCGATCACCTGCTTCCAGCAATTCATTTCCCATGCAACAACCACTGATTGCTTGGTCGTCGGCTTGCAATCACGAATCTGCTCCGGTCTCTGCCTATGTTTGGTCGACTTCAAATGCTATTTCCCACACGCCATTTTTAGCACAGCTTTCCTTCAGCTCATAAAGTGTTTTCGCATATTTAGGTAATCGTAATTGCTTAACGCATTAGTAGGATTAAAACGCTTTTCATTCTCAAGGTAAAATAACATATTATCAACAAGATTTATCTAATCCACCAAAATCCTGCTTATACTGGCTAATGTAAATATGCTCAAAGATCTTTAATAAGGCAGACAAACATGCATAGTCTAGCTCTAAAAACCTATAGACATCCAACTCTGCTCTGGTACTCTCCCAATTTACTGAAATTTCCGGTGAATAATTCTTACGGTTCTCTCCATGGCGACACCAAAATAATTGCCTAAATGGCTTTTTTATTGGTGAGTGTGTAGTTGACTAATAATTATATAGTGTTATTAATGGAAATGGAACTAGTACGGGAACTATGCAACAATAACATTTGAAAAGTTAAAGCAATGCCTCATGCAGTTAAATATACGTAGATGCGACAAGAATAAAATCGACTAGAATATTATATAAATCAATGACGGGTTAATTGTATTACCTACTTATATGTGGCAAAAGCTGCAAAAACGTCAAAGTTCGTGACTGCATAGAAATTGTAAGGCCGACATTTCCGATCAATAACAATATATGTTAGACTTATAGACCTTAGAAACGCATATCTGATTTTGTTTCCCATATATATATATATATATATATATATATATATATATATATATATATTTTTATTTTTATATATATATATATATATATATATATATATATATATATATATATATACATGATTTGATCCTCAAGTATCAGCTTGTCTTCGTACTCCTATGATGATCAATAAAGTTTGAAACGATTCAGTGCGTGTAACTGGCGGTAGTTGTGCTATGTTGCTTGACGATTGTTTGAAAACAATGTTATTGGTGTTAGTTTAAAGCTACAAAACTTGATTTTTAATATATTTGCTACCACCCATACAAGCAATAATTTTTTAAATTTTATTGCGTGTAAATATATATATATATATATATATATATATATATATATATATATATATATATATATAAATATATATGGAGAACGCTGCAAAAACGTTAATGTTTGTGACTGCATAGAAATTGTGCAGCCAAAAGTTCCTATCAATAACAATTTATGCGAGACTTCTAGAAGTGAGAGCCATATACTTAATTTTCTTTTCCATATGTACGCGTTGCGGTTTGATCATTGCTTGTGAGTTGGCCTTCGTAATCTGATGATGGTTTTGGAAGGTCGAAAACCACTCAGTGTATCTGTATGGCTGTAGTTTTGCTATTTTGTTTTGTTTTACTTCAAGTATGCAAACTTGATTGCGAATCTTTACCACCATCCGCGCAATCAATGATTGTTTAATTGTACTGAATTATAAATATATATATATATATATATATATATATATATATATATATATTGCGAACGCTGCACAAACGTTAATGTTTGTGATTGCGTAGAAATTATGCAGCCGACATTTGCGGTCAAAAAGAATGTATGCGAGACTACTAGATGTGAAAGCCGCATATCTAATTTTGCTTTTCATATATATGATTTGCGGTTTCATCCTCGCTTGTCAGATTGCTGTCTTACTCTGATGATCATTATGGAAGTTCCAAACGCGTCAGTGCATGCGACTGGCAGTAGGTTTGCTATGTCGTTCGACCACTGGTTTATTAGAATTAGCTTTGTCTTTTTTAAATCTCGCAAACTTGATTTAATGAATTTTTATTATCACCCTCGCAATCAATGATTGTACAAATATTTTACCTATAGGTAAGTGGCAAAATTTGCCCAAATATTAATGTTTGTAACTGCAGAGAAATATTGCAGCAGATATTTCCAGTCAATAACAATATATGCTAGACTACTAGAGATGAGAGCTGCTTATCTAATATTGCTTTCCATATGTATACATTGCGGTCAGATCCTCATTAGACATTTTTCTGTCGTACTCTGATGATAATCAAGGAGGTTTGAAACGCTTCAGTGCGTGCGACTGTCGGTAGTATTCTACGTTGTTCGACGACTGATTCATTACAATGGGATTGGTGTCTACTTCATCCTTGCAAACTTTATGTAAAGAATATAATAATATTTGTTGTACGCTATCTTAACACAGATCGATGGTTCAGTTATTTTTTAAAAAACATTTGAGAGGCATCCAAAACCAAATGTTGGATGACGATCGCAAGTTGGATATACGTCATTAGCTTGTAATCATAAAACTGGAGGATGAAAACGCCCTAGACGGCGAATGTAGATGTTCATCTTCTGATTTTTATGGAAGGTTGCTAGAAGAGCTAAAGTAGAAATAAGTTTCTCTGGTATGTGTTGGAAACGCTGTGTTCCGTTGTTGATATGAAAAAATTTCGCTAGAGTAGCGCATAGGCTGGAACAAAACGAAAAGTCAATTCACTTCCCGAAGAGTCGGTATATTGGTCAGAGTTATTCATATGAGAATACAAATTATAATTATTCATTTCGATTCACGCCTCATATGGTCCATCAAATATTATGAAATGAAAGAAAATATAGAATTCAAGAAATACAATTTAATAAGACAGATATATATATATATATATATATATATATATATATATAATATCTGATGAAATATAAAGTTGTTTAAACAAATTATTTAATTCAATAGTAACTGATGTATGCACAGACACAATGTATTCTATAAATCTTTATTAGTCCTCTCCAATGCATAATGTTACTTCAGAGTACGAAAATGGAAAAACTTTAGTCTTTACAATAGGAAATCATACTGCATGATTAATACAACAGTTTCTCTATTAAAATATCTAACAATCCACATTTTATCTGAAAGTTTTTTCAGTCACGTAAACTTATTTCCATAATTAAAATTCAAAAGAATCGTTTGATCACATATTTTTACGATTTTAGCACATTTAAATTTAAAAGATATCGGAGAACGGGGCTCTTCTCTCAGCCATTTTAAACTATATAATTTTTAAAAAAAGCCTGCCATGAACTATTTCCAACATATTAAGAGTAATCACCAATATTCTAGATCTAATTCCTACTCCGCATTTAGATATACAATTATATTCAGTATTGTATATTTGGAATATCTTTATTTGGATTCAGACTATTTATGTTCCATCAAATAGATTTTAATATTAGAAAATGCAATATGTATAAAAGATATCACATCAAATAAATATGTCCATTAGGTCACGTATAATTAAGCATATATTTTTAATTTTGATATATGATTTATCAAAATCTGAACACCCAGCAGTGATTTCACTGTATACGTTATATTGTAACACGCAGCTCCGTGTCACAACCCAACGATGTTGGATACAGTGCTCTTTAAGGTCACATAATCTAAATCTGTTCTTATACAATATTTCTCTTAACTGTGATTTTAGGAACAATCTCTGTTAGTTTCTAGCAGTTTTAATCGATATTTCTTGAACTGCAATTCTATCTGTAATTAATAGTGTTTTTATTAAATAAACAGAACCGCGCGCGATCCGCGAGGATCATGCGGTGGACTATTGTGTCACTGCGGATTTATTTTGCTTAGTTTGATTATTCGAAATTTATGTGAATAGAATAACTACTTGTGTGCCAAACATTTTTCTTTATAAACATAAATCATTTTACTATGTTCAAATTGTCATGTATTTTTAATCCTTTGACTATTCTCATTCAAATCCAGACATTTGTGTAAGAATAAATACTTGTGTGCCAAACCTTTTTCTTTATAAACATAAATCATTTTACTATGTTCATATTGTCATGTATTTTTAATCGTTTGACTATTCTCATTCAAATCCAGACATTTGTGTAAGAATAACTACTTGTGTGCAAAACATTTTTCTTTATAAACATAAATCATTTTAATCTTTGTCGTCTAGGAGACGGACAATTTAGTTTAACTGTGAATGGTGTTTAAGACCTATTTTTGCATAAAAATCTATTTTTACAGCTGACTAACATATATTCAATTTGAACTAACTGTGAATTACATTACTATTTGCAACATTATATCTAATATACGTATGACCAGATGTTTTTTCTTTCTCACATCAACCATCCGAAAAAGATCAGAGACTGATTAAGTGCACGGGTAGTAATAATAGCCACCATTGATATGTAGGACGGTCAAAAAATCACGAACCAGATACCAACCCCGGAAATCGACCCCTACATTATGGTGCCCCGGTTCGTCGAACTCACAGCCAGTAAGGAATTAATAAACAGCTAGATTTTGAGAAATTCAAGCACTTTCAATGAAAGCCACTACACACGTAATTGCCTCGGAAACGTCTGCACATACCCGCGCACAGACGCGACGTTCAAATGGGCGCGGTCACCCTCAACAACTCAGGAGTATCCGCCCATGGAAGGTTCGGAAGACGGGTGGGGTCAGCCTCCTCGGCGGCAGCAGAGGCTGAGCACTCCAAGATTGTTGGCCGCTCCACGTCTGATGGCTCGAAGCACGTTGCCTTCGCGGTAGAGCGCTATCAAACTATTGTCTTTACTGCGACGGCTCCAATTAAGTCATGCTTCAAACGCCCAAATGCCAGCAATCAATCTCATCGCCGGTTGCCACTATCAACATACCTACTCATCCGTGACGCAATCTCTGGCGAATGAATTGTCATAGACACTGGATCAGATGTAAGCTCACTACGCCATAATTATCTCGAACCCACCCACCCAGTCGACACCAGCAGTCTGACCTGCGCCAATGGCTCCAACATAGCGACGTTCGGGGTACGAATACACACAATCTCGTTCTCCAACTCAAAATGATGTTTCAAATATCCGTTCATCATCGCCAACACGACATGAAACATCATTGGACGTGACTATCTCGAACACTACGACCTAACCATCCGTCCAAGAGCGTGAGAGATAGAGGAGCCAGTATCAGTGTTGACAGAACCAAAATCAGTCGTTACACGGCATGACAGAGCAATAACACCTCCTGTAAGGTTAGCCCCCTTCCTTGTCTACTAATTTTCATTGTGGGGGGATGTATGTAACACGCGGCTCCGTGTTACAACCCAACGATGTTTGATACAGTGCTCTTTAAGGTCAAATAATCTAAATCTGTTCTTATACAATATTTCTCTTAACTGTGATTTTAGGAACAATATCTGTTAGTTTCAAGCAGTTTTAATCGATATTTCTTGAACTGTAATTTTATTTGTAATTAATAGTGGTTTTATAAAAAAAACAGAACCGCGTGCGATCCGCGAGGATCACGCGGTGGACTATTGTGTCACAGTGAATTTATTTCGCTCTGTTGGATTATTGACAATTTTACTGTTACCAATTAACTATGCCATTCAAAATTTCAAAGAATAATAGATAATAATAATGACATGAATTAAACCAGAGCAAGCGGTGAACTAAATGTTCGTGAGTTTTTGTCATTGACGTCTTTATACGGATTATACAGAACATTTTCCTTTATAAACATAAATCATTTGTGTTCATCTTATCATGTATTTTCAATCGTTTGATATATTCATTCAATCAGGCCATTTGTTTTAGAATATACTTACATTGTGCCAAAACAGCCTCTTTATAAACAAGTATGTTCCTATTTTCTGCATATTAGCCGGTTTTAATCGTTTGATTATACTCATTCCAATCCAGACATTTGTGTAAGAATAACTACTTGTGTGCAAAACATTTTTCTTTATAAACATAAATCATTTGACTATGTTCATATTATCATGTATTTTCAATCGTTTGACTATAAACATTTCAATTCGAAAAATTTGTGTAAGAATAATTGCTTGTGTGCAAAACATTTTAATTTATAAACATAAATCATTTTAAATCTTGCCGTCTAGAAGACGGACACTTTAGTTGAACTGTGAATGGTGTTTAAGACACAATTTTATGTTAAAATCTGTTTGTTATTGCCGACCAACACATGGTCAATTTGGACTAACTGTGAATTATATTTCTGTTTGCAACAATCGTGTACAATACATGTATGTCATGATGTTTTTGCCTTCTCACATCAACCATCCGAAAAAGATCAGAGACTGATTAGGTGCACGGGTAGTAATAATAGCCACCATGGATATGTAGGACGGGTATAGAATCACGAACTAGATAGCAACCCCGCAAAAATACCCCTACATAAATGGTGCCCCGGTTCGTCGAACTCACAGCCAGTAAGGAATTAATAAACATCTATATTTTGAGAAAATCAAGCACTTTGGATGAAGGCCACTCCACACGTTATTGCCTCGGAAACGGCTGCACTTTCCCACGCACAGAAGGTTCGGAAGACGGGTGGAGTCAGCCTTCTCGGCGGCAGTAGAGGCTGAGCACCCCAAGATTGTTGACCGCTCCACATCTGATGGCTCGAAGCACGTTGCTTTTGCGGTACAGCGCCATCAAACTATTGTCTTTACAGCGATGGCTCCAGTCAAGACATGCTTCAAACGCCCAAATGCCAGCAACCAGTCTTATCGTCAGTTGCCCCTATCAACATTCTTTCTCATCCGTGACGCAACGTCTGGCGAAATATTTCTCATAGACACTGGATCAGATGTAAGCTCACTACGCCACAATTATCTCTAACCCACCCACCCAGTCGACACCAGCAGTCTGACATGCGACAATGGCTCCAACATAGCGACGTTTGGGGTACGAGTACACACAATCTCGTTCTCCAACTCAAAAAGATGTTTCAATTATCCGTTTTTCATCGCCAAAACGACACGAAACATCATTGGACGTGATTTTATCGAACACTTCGACCTGACCATTCGTCCAAGAACACGAGAGATACGCACTGCAGACAATCAGTTGCTTACATCAGCGCTAAAATATACGTTTCGCGCCGAAGCAGTCTCATCTATA
>JAQBSW010009207.1:0-30034 GCA_029291075.1 Eudiplozoon nipponicum | reverse complement strand
GAGTATCTCACAGTCTCAATGGTCGTCCTTAAAATGCATCTTTATATGCGCTTTTATTTTTTGCTATGGAAACTTGTTTCGTTAAAGTCGAGGTTTTTGGACGCTTGCAGGTATTCCACCACTGTTGGTTGAGAAGCACAGGTAATACAGAGTACCAAAAACGAATGAGCAACGATGACATTCGTTGACATATTTTTAGATGGACCAACATGTGCTCCTCGTTTGAAAAACTAATTAGGCTCCATCAAATTCGCTGTCTCGCTCAAATTTTACGTGCGCCTTCAATTCGATTGTTGAACCTAGCATTATTGTGTAGTACATGACCCACTCGCCTACTAGGTTGGGGGTTGGCGTGGACATCGTCGTTCTTGGCTGGCGATATGACGTAGTATCGAGCTCAGTTTCGATCTTGTCGCAGATTTATGGTAGAGTAATCTTTAAACTTTTCCTAGTTGGGTAGTGTTACCTGGGATGTTTGTTCGTGTTTATGACGCGGTACAGTGAAACCCGCAAATAAGCTGTGTTGCCGATTTCTCCATACCCTAAATCTTGCAGTCATAATGATGCTATGCTATGTTGCCTCATTTCTGTGTGTTACATAGGTAAATATCCATCTAAGCTAGATCTTGCCTTTCATAATTCACTCTCCTTTAAAGTTTTTTTGTTTAAACTAAACAAGATTTTCAGACAATCAGCTAATTGATGGCTTATAGAAGAAGAGACATGTGAGAACCCATCAACTGAGGCCAAAAATTGCATCATCTGAAGATGGAAAAAGTTCAAGATTTTACCGACCTATGAGTGCTACCAATTGTCCCGCACAAGAAAAATGCGGTCAAATCTCTAACCAGTCTATTGTATGAATTGCCTTTTCCACACAATACAATACTTAGTTCATACTGACAAACTACTATGCAAAATGGGACAAGTATATATAACAAGATCGCAACCTTGATCAAAGTAATTTTATCACCACCCGCGCAACCGATTTTCGTTTAATTATATTAAATGTATACCTCAAGTGCAAATGTACTAGTTTAATATCATAGTGGCATCGCATTTTGCAAAAATAACTGACAAATTTAAACAGAATAGAATCAAATTATTTCTTCAAAATAGAGCAACATTTCCATCGACATATGTTGTGCTTTTTCTGATTTCAAATAATGAAAGTACGCGTGTAATATTGGATATTTTTTTCAAATATTTTATTACATTTGTAAAACGCCATTAAACCAATAATCAAAACAAATAAATGAAAGTTATATTGTGTAAAATGAAAAAGTTCAGCAAATTATCTATTAGATTAAATATGCAATTAGTTACACAAATGGTCCTGTTTCGTCATATTTTTATAACTGAATTGTGTTTCTAAGTTACAGTAAATAAGTAGCCTTTTGAAGTTTTCATTTATTCGCATTTTGAGTCCCAACTTGAAATGTTCTTTTGCGATTTTTCAAATGCCTTTCTATTTTTATTCATTTGCAGTCAATAATATACTGAGTTATGCAGAAGAAAAATACAATTGATTAATTCTCTCGACAATAGAACTTATCATGAGCATTATCATTTAAATCACTAAAATCCGCACTTTAAGAGTTACCTTTGTGGAAATGTATTGGGCTTTAGTGTGCCTATTTTGGTCATCAATGCCGACTGGATTTTATGGTCGCTGTGATGATTTGAATGCCTCTATGTTTAATTATGCTGCATTGGTTGCGTTTTAGCGCTGCTCAGGATTGTAAGACCAGCACGCCTGTAGAAGAAATCAGCCTAACGCTGTTTAAAACCTTCAATACCGACTACACAAATCTATCTATGTTGCATGTCTTCCGTTTGATATTTGCTTCGACTTAAACTAGCTGGGTAGTACAAGTACGTATTAGGTGTTGCGAACCTAGTAACAAATTAGTTCAGTTGTGACCAAAAGGATACACCAAAGACACCATGAACGGATAGTATAATCTCATGCACATTCGTTTCGTGCTTACGGGCGACTCATAATATATATATATATATAATAGAGTGCGTTAGCATTGAAGTCACATTGTCGAGACTTTATATAGTGCTAGCTCCACTAGTGCACGTTTACACATTCATGTAGGAAATTGCACCGTCTTATTATCATACATTCCTCACCAAAATATATAGTGATTAAAGGGCGTAATACCGACTCCTACTGATGAGTCGCCAGTAAGCACGAAACGAATGTGCATTGGTGTATCCTTCTGGTCACAACTGAACTAATTTGTTACTAGTTTCGCAACACCTAATGCATAATTGCATATATATTAGTTCACTGTACCAAACAGTATTTAACTAGGTAGTGGTTATAATTGGTTTTTCCCCACGCTATTTATTTATTCATTCTTTAAACAAACGGTTTCCTATGCTGTGCAATTATTTCTTCTTTACAATTTTATACTGAATTAAACAGAAAAAGAAAAAAATGGTTCATTCTCTAGACAATAAAACTTATCATGACCAAAACAGATATTAATTTACCATTTAACTCACTAAAATCCGCACTTTAAGAGTTGCATTTATGGAAATTAATTGGGCCTTAGGGTGCATATTTTGGTCATCAATGCCGACTGGATTTTATTGTCGCTGTGATGATTTGAATGCCTCTATGTTTAATTATGCTGCATTGGTTGCGCTTTAGCGCAGTTTCAAACCTTCAAACCGATTACACGAATCTATCAAATTCAAGGTTGCGTGGCAGTGAAATGTCAGTATATTACGCTGATTCTATGCTGTTTTATAAACGATAGGTACTTCTAGCAACAGAAACGGAAGTTTTCGCGTATCATATGGTGAATATGGAAGAAACTTCACTACAAATCTGTTAGACGAAACAACTTATTGGTTCAACTTGGAAAACCACTAGGGAATAAAACACAACCAAATCAATCCGTAGCCATAAAGTATTTTTGCTATGACGAGGCAGGCCATTGTATGTACAAGTACGTTTAAGGGCATTATTTCTTTGTAAATGAAGTACTGAAAAAGTTTTACACAGGGAAAAGTTGCACGGAAAAGCTCGAATTAATAATGAAGCATAAATATTTTCATAAAATATAGTTTCTTGAAATACAATCGTCAATATCTAATTGTCAAAGCAAGAAGGAAATATTAACTTTAACGCATATGTAGTCGGTTAGTTTTTTCTTAATAGGGGCTAGAGTTCATCATATTTTACTCAGCCGTTTTGGCGTTTAAGGTTAGATTGAACTCATTCCAGGTTTAAAAATTGAATAAACAGAACTTTACATACGGTAGATCAATTAACGTATTAGCTGAGGAGAACTATTATATATGTAAGTATGTATTAGGTTTTGCGAAACTAGTAAAAAATTAGGTCAGTTGTGACCAGAAGGATAAAACAAAGACAGCATCAACGAAAAGTATAATCTCATGCACATTCGTTTCGTGCTTAATGGCGACTCAACAGCAGGAGCTGGTATTACGCCCTTTAACCACTATAAATTTGGTAGAAAAATGTGGAATAATAGGACGGTAGATTCTCCTAGACGAATGTGTAAATCTGTAATAGCGAAGCTAACATAATCTAAAGTAAACGACAATGCGACTTCAATGCTAACTCACACTATATAATATATATATACCGAGTCTGTAAAGGATACTAACACTATGGCTATTGTGTTAGTAACTGATACCCTTTTTTGAAATCGATGAGTACCGGATACTAACACTATGCTTTTCGAGTCGGTACATGATACCAACCTCATGGATATAAATTTATTCTAATGTTCACCCAAATTGAGAATTACAACAATTTCCGAACACCTGTTACTCCAGTTAAACCATACACTCTGGCATTCATCGATATCAGTTATCACATTTCGCGGTAAGCATGACATCATTCAATTCAATATATTACAGTTAAATACTGTTTGTTGCGAATAACTAATATATATGCAAGTATGTATTAGGTTTTGCGAACATAGTAACAAATTAGTTCAGTTGTGACCAGAACGATAAACCAAAGGCAGCATGAACGGAAAGCATAATCTCATGCACATTCGTTTCGTGCTTACTGGCGACTCATCAGTAGGAGCCGGTATTACGCCCTTTAACCACTATATATTTGGTAGAAGAATGTGGAATAAAGGACGGTACAATCTCCTAGACGAATGTGTAAACCTGTAATAGTGAAGCTAACATAATCTAATGTCATCGACAATGCGACTTCAATGCTAACTCACATTATATAATATATATACCGAGTCTGTAAATGATACTAACACTATGGCTATTGTGTGAGTAATTGATAACTTTTTTGAAATCGATGAGTACCGGATACCAACACTATGGTTTTCGAGTCGGTACATGATACCAACCTGATGGATATAAATTTATGCTAAAGTTCACCCAAATTGAGAATTACAACAATATCCGAACACCTGTTACTCCAGTTAAACCATACACTCTGGCCTTCATCGATATCAGTTATCACATTTGGCGGTAAGCAGGATATTATTCAATTCAATATATAACAGTTAAATACTGTTTGTTGCGAAGAGCTAATATATATGCAAGTATATATTAGGTTTTGCGAACCTAGTAACAAATTAGTTCAGTAGTGACCAGAAGGATAAACCAAAGTCAGCATGTTAAATACTGTTTGTTGCGAAGAGCTAATATATATGCAAGTATGAATTAGGTTTTGCGAACCTAGTAAAAAATTAGTTCAGCTGTGACGAGAAGGATAAACCAAAGGCAGCATGAACGGAAAGTATAGTCTCATGCACATTCGTTTCGTGCTTACTGGCGACTCATCAGTAGGAGCCGGTATTACGCCCTTTAACCACTATATATTTGGTAGAAGAATGTGGAATAATAGGACGGTACAATCTCCTAGACGAATGTGTAAATCTGTAATAGAGAAGCTAACATAATCTAAAGTCAACGACAATGCGACTTCAATGCTAACTCACACTATATAATATATATACCGAGTCTGTAAAGGATACTAACACTATGGCTATTGTGTTAGTAACTGATACCTTTTTTGAAATCGATGAGTACCGGATACTAACACTATGGTTTCCGAGTCGGTACATGATACCAACCTGATGGATATAAATTTATGCTAAAGTTCACCCAAATTGAGAATTACAACAATTTGCGAACACCTGTTACTCCAGTTAAACCATACACTCTGGCATTCATCGATATCAGTTATCACATTTCGCGATAAGCATGACATCATTCAATTCAATATATTACAGTTAAATACTGTTTGTTGCGAATAACTAATATATATCCAAGTATGCATTAGGTTTTGCGAACCTAGTAACAAATTAGGTCAGTTGTGACCAGAAGGATAAACCAAAGACAGCATGAACGAAAAGTATAATCTCATGTACATTCGTTTCGTGCTTACTGGCGACTCAACAGCAGGAGCTGGTATTACGCCCTTTAACCACTATATATTTGGTAGAAAAATGTGGAATAATAGGACGGTACAATCTCCTAGACGAATGTGTAAACCTGTAATAGTGAAGCTAACATAATCTAAAATCAACGACAATGCGGCTTCAATGCCAACTCGCACTATATAATATATATACCGAGTCTGTAAAGGATACTAACACTATGGCTGTTGTGTTAGTAACTGATACCTTTTCTGAAATCGATGAGTACCGGATACTAACACTACAGTATTCGTGTCGGTGCACGATACCAACCTGATGGATACAAATTTATGCTAAAGTTCACCCAAATTGAGAATTACAACAATTTCCGAACACCTGTAACTCCAGTTAAACCATAAACTCTGGCCTTCATTGATATCAGTTATCACATTTCGCGGTAAGCGTGACATCATTCAATTCAATATATTACAGTTAAATACTGTTTGTTGCAAATAATTAATATATATGCAAGTATGTATTAGGTTTTGCAAACCTAGTAACAAATTAGTTCATTAGTGACCAGAAGGATAAACCAAAGGCAGCATGAACGGAAAGAATAATCTCATGCCCATTCTTTTCCCGCTTACTGGCGATTCATCAGTAGGAGCCGGTATTACGCCCTATATCCACTTTATATTTGGTACAAGAATGTGGAATAATAGGACGGTACAATCTCCTGGACGAATGTGTAAATCTGTAATTGTGAAGCTAACATAACCTAAAGTCAAAGACAATGCGACTTCAATGCTAACTCACACTATATAATATATATACCGCGTCTGTAAAGGACACTAACAGTATGGCTAATGTGTTAGTAACTGATACCCTTTTTGAAATCGATGAGTAACGGATACTAACACTATGGTTTTCGAATCGGTACATGATACCAACCTGATGGATATAAATTTATGCTAAAATTCACCCAAATTGAGAATTACAACAATTTGCGAACACCTGTTACTCCAGTTAAACCATACACCCTGGCCTTCATCGATATCAGTTATCACATTTCGCGATAAGCATGACATCATTCAATTCAATATATTACAGCTAAATACAGTTTGTTGCGAATAACTAATATATAACCAAGTATGTATTAGGTTTTGCGAACCTAGTAACAAATTAATTCAGTAGTGACCAGAAGGATAAACCAAAGGCAGCATGATTAGGAAAGTATAATCTCATGCACATTCGTTTCGTGCTTACTGGCGACTCATCGGTAGGAGCCGGTGTTACGCAGTTTAACCACTATATATTCGGTAGAAGAATGTGGAATAATAGGACGATACAATCTCCTAGACGAATGTGTAAACCTGTAATAGTGAAGCTAACATAATCTAAAGTCAACGACAATGCGACTTCAATGCTAACTCACACTATATAATATATATACCGAGTCTGTAAAGGATACTAACACTATGGCTATTGTGTTAGTAACTGATACCTTTTTTGAAATCGATGAGTACCGGATACTAACACTATGGTTTCCGAGTCGGTACATGATACGAACCTGTTGGATATAAATTTATGCTAAAGTTCACCCAAATTGAGAATTACAACAATTTCCGAACACATGTTACTCCAAGTATGCATTAGGTTTGGCGAACCTAGTAACAAATTAGGTCAGTTGTGACCAGAAGGATAAACCGAAGACAGCATGAACGAAAAGTATAATCTCATATACATTCGTTTCGTGCTTACTAGCGACTCAACAGCAGGAGCTGGTATTACGCCCTTTAACCACTATATATTCGGTAGAAGAATGTGGAATAATAGGACGGTACAATCTCCTAGACGAATGTGTAAACCTGTAATAGTGAAGCTAACATAATCTAAAGTCAATGACAATGCGACTTCAATGCTAACTCACACTATATAATATATATACCGAGTCTGTAAAGGATACTAACACTATGGCTATTGTGTTAGTAACTGATACCTTTTTGAAATCGATGAGTACCGGATACTAACACTATGGTTTCCGAGTCGGTACATGATACCAACCTGATGGATATAAATTTATGCTAAAGTTCACCCAAATTGAGAATTACAACAATTTCCGAACACCTGTTACTCCAGTTAAACCATACACTCTGGCCTTCATCGATATCAGTTATCACATTTCGCGGTAAGCATGACATCATTCAATTCAATATATTACAGTTAAATACTGTTTGTTGCAAAGAACTAATAATATATATATATATATTTACAGTATTTAGCTGTAATATATTGTATTGAATGATGTCATGCTTACCGCCAAATGTGATAACTGATATCGATGAAGGCCATAGTGTATGGTTTAACTGGAGTAACAGGTGTTCGGAAATTGTTGTAATTCTCAATCTCAGTGAACTACAGCATAAATTGATATCCATCATGTTGGTACCATGTTCCGACTTGGAAACCATAGTGTTAGTAACATGTTCCTTTTCAGTACAATAATGTTGGTATTGGTTACTAACACAATAGCCATTGTGTTTCTATCCTTTACAGACTCGGTATATATATTATATAGTGAGTTATCATTGAAGTGGCATTGTCGTTGACTTTAGATTATGTTAGCTTCACTATTGCAGGTTTACATATTCATCTAGGAAATTGTAACGTCCTATTATCCCACATTCTTAACAAATATATATAGTGGTTATGGGGCGTAATACCGGCTCCTACTGATGAGTCGCCTGTAAGCACGAAAGGAATGCGCCTGAGATTATACTTTCGGTTCATGCTGCCTTTGGTTTATCCTTCTGGTCACAACTGAACTAATTTGTTACTAGGTTCGCAACACCTAATTCAAACTTTCGTATATATTAGCTCTCCGTAACAAACAGTATTTAACTGTTATAAATTGAATTGAATGATGTCATGCTTACCGCGAAATGTGATAACTGATATCCATCAAGGCCAAGGTGTATGGATATACTGGAGTAACAGGTGTTCGGAAATTGTTGTAATTCTCAATCTCAATGAACTATAGCATAAATTGATATCCATCATGTTGGTACCATGTTCCGACTTGGAAACCATAGTGTTAGTACCATGTGCCTTTTCGGTACAATAATGTTGGTATTGGTTACTAACACAATAGCCATAGTGTTAGTATCCTTTACAGCCTCGGTATATATATTATATAGTGAGTTAGCATTCTAGTCGCATTGTCGTTGACTTTAGATGATGTTAGCTTCACTATTGCAGGTTTACACATTCGTCTAGTAGATTTTACCGTCCTTTTATCCTACATTCTTGACCAAAATATATAGTGGTTATGGGGCGTAATACCGGCTCCTACTGATGAGTCGCCAGTAAGCACGAAACGAATGTGCATGAGATTATACTTTCCGTTCATGCTGCCTTTGGTTTGTCCTTCTGGTCACAACTGAACTAATTTGTTACTGCGTTCGCAACACCTAATACAAACTTGCATATATATAATAGTTCTCCGCAACAAACAGTATTTAACTGTTATAAATTGAATTGAATGATGTCATGCTTACCGCGTAATGTGATAACTGATATCTATCATGGCTAGAGTGTGTGGATTTCCTGGAATAACAGGTGTTCGGAAATTGTTTTAATTCTCAATTTCAGTGAACTATAGCATAAATTGATATCCATCTTGTTGGTACCATGTTCAGACTTGGAAACCATAATGTTAGTAAAATGTGCCTTTTCGGTACAATAATGTTGGTATTGGTTACTAACACAAGAGCCATAGTGTTAGTATCCTTTACAGATTCGGTATATATATATTATATAGTGAGTTATCATTGTAGTCGCATTGTCGTTTTAGTTAGATGATGTTAGCTTTACTATTGCAGGTTTACACATTCGTCTAGGAGATTGTACCGTCCTATTATCCCACATTCTTGACCACAATATGTAGTGGTTAAAGGGCGTAATACCGGCTCCTACTGATGAGTCGCTATTAAGCACGAAACGAATTTGCATGAGATTATACTTTGCGTTCATGCTGTCTTTGGTTTGTCCTTCTGGTCACAACTGAACTAATTTGTTTAATACATTTAGGAATTACGCAATGTGTTAAACATATTTTAATGAAACGAATATTTTCCACTTGCCTTACTAATTTTTTTTATGTGATGATATCTGTTTAGCAGCTTCACTGACATAGCACCGTATTTAGTACCTAAATAAGCTTTAAAAGAAACATGTTGCACGACAGGAAATAGATAATTTACCTGATTTTCGTATTGCCTACCGAAATGTTTGAATCCACTGTCATGATGATTTTTCCAGATATTTCGATTTCCGGGTACGGAAATCTTTTTCAATGGCAAACACACCACCCACTAAGTTGACAATCAATATGTCAAGTGGAAATATTAGTTTAAACTGCCTCTTTTATACTTGCTGTTAGATATCTTAAACATAACGTTTATTTAAAAAATGCAAGGAAATTGTATGTTAAACTGGTTCGTGTATATGTATGAATGTACACACTCTTCGCAATGAGATTACAGTGATTTAATGACAATTACTGACAGCTCACTAGATAAGTGTACGTCATACCTGTGTGTGTGTGTGTTCTCGTTTGTTTTTTATTGAGTAATCAGTTAATGCACGTGTGCACTCATCCCAGTGAAATTACAGCGATTTGGCAACATCTGATTATTCACTTGATAAGCGTGCTTGTGTGTGTGCATGAGTCTTTACTTAAGACTGAGAACTAATCTGTTACATTTAATTACAGGCACGTGTAACAGTCATTCAAGTGAAACTAAAGTGATAACTGTCACTTCCTAAATGCACACGTCAGACTTAGTTTAAACATACTTTTCTAAATGAAATAATTACGAGTGGCATTCCGATGAGGAGGGAGCAAGATACTATGAATAGAGTAAATAATTAAGAGGTAAAAAAATTAAATTAGAAACGGATAAAGTGTTTCAATAGGGTAGAAAGTTAAATTAAACGGTTTGTAAAAGAAATTGAAAATTGCCTAATAAAGAAAGATAATAGCAATAGTGCAAAGAAAATTGGGCTTTTATTATAAATAATAAACTTTCCAAACATGTATAGGTAAATGTTTGTTAAAGGTGCAACACTAACAACAGAAAGAAAGATAATAGAAGAAATAAGATAACAAGTAATCAAGGATGAAATTATAAGACAATCAGATAATAAATTAGAAGATATTGAATTACTCACCCACCACCTCTATAAGTTAATATCCATCCAGTGTCCTTATTCTTTTACTTAAGAGAGTTTCTGAATCAGATTCGTGCAATCTTCGTTTCCTACCATTATTTAATTCTATATGCCAAATAGGACCTAATGATTTTTCAACGGCTGTTTCATTCATTATGTCATTTCTCGATTTAATTTCTATGGATTCTCTAATCAATCTAGTCGATCTGCTACGGCCACAAATTGATATACCTCTGCACCCATCCCAATTAATTGAGTGTCCTGTCTCTACTGTATGGCGTGCAAGATCCGATCTATTAACATGGCCATACTTGCATGCGGTTTTATGTTCCCCTCTTCTTAACCTAATTGGAGGCATGGTTTCACCTACATACATAACGTTACAGTCGTTACATGGAATTTCATATACTCCTGATATGTCTAATGGTTCTATTTTGTCCTTTTGGTTAATTAACAGCTGACCGATTTATTACTTACATATGTCAGTATAAACTAAGAATTGTATAGTGTAGAAAAGGCAATTCATCCAGTAGACCGGTTTCGTCCTAATTGGGAACTCATCATGTACTGGTCAGAATTTGCCGCGGACAGGACTCGAACCTGGGCACGTCTGCTTCGGAATCAGGTGCTCCAACCACTGAGTCATCCTGCCGCACACTACACTGCACAAATTTTTCAGTTATATACTAACTAATGTAACTTGGTTAGTCTATTTTCCCCTTAAAGACAGAGATGTCCAAAAGCGTCAGACTGTTGATCAGCCTGAGTCCGTCCAAACAGACGCAGCCAACACAGCCAAACAACAGGTCACAGGTGACTTCGTTCTCAATCGCACAAGAGCTGGCAGCAGAACACTACGTCGGAGTGCCTGTGCTATATGTGGACGAGTTTGGAGGGCCTGAAATGGGTATTGTCCCACTGACGCTATGAATAAGAAAATGTCCATATTAACATTGCTGTCTTAAATTATACAATATCGGTCACATTTCCGCATCAACTTACACACACACACACACACACACACACCTACATTACAATCAATATCTATCGACACTGTCAATTACACCAGGTCCAGGATACTGGAGAAAGAATAAATCTTCTCCACTTACCGACCTTTGGATACAGCGGACAACACGCCCTCCTGGCTAAGGCGTACTCCTGTTACTCAATTATTGTTTGAATCATGATAAAATTCAGGTATAAAATTATTTCATACTAAGTGTGCGAAGCATAATAAATAAATCTTTGTGTAATAGTTCATCGCATTTAAGAACATATGATTGCATTTCTACTGCCTCTGAATATGAATGTCTCTGTATTTATGTATGTAAACTAAGAAACATGTTTTTGTGCATTTATTTATTTCAGACACAGTGGACAAGCTTAAGTTGCAGTAAGAACTGATCGCCTCTAGCGCCTGAAAATATTATGCTCCTGATGGACGATGTTCGCCAGCTTTGGCTGGGAAACCAGTCCATGTATCTAAATTAGTCTAACATATTGCGAGATAGTGAATAGATTAATTACCTGATACTTGTTATACCCAACAATGTGTTTGTATCCACTGTCTACAATTTGATTCCGAATATATCGACTTCAGGATTTGGAAGTCATTACAACGGAAAGTACATCCCACAACTAATTTGACTTATTGATTGTCAAATTGTTTGTACGCTTTCCGTTGAGAGTTTTCCGAAACCGGAAGTCGATTTATCCGGAGACAAATTGTAGATAGTGGATGCAAATATCCTAGTAGGTAGATCATATATATATATATATATATATATATATATATGTGTGTGTGTATGTGTGTATACGAAACCCAAAAGGGGTACGAAACTATAACTATTGTGTCAGTACCTGATATCAACACTATCTTTGTCGAAAATGTACATATTGCCAACATTATGGTTGCCATGTCTGACGTGGTACTAGCACAATGGATTTCAAAGTATGACAAATTTCACCAAAATCGAGACTTACAACTATTTTTGAACACCCATTATTCCATAATATCTATATACCATGGCTTTGAACGATATCAGTTATCACATTTCGCGGTAATCATTATATCATTAGATTTTATATGTAAAAGTTAGATAATGGTTGTGTCGGAGAAATAATATATATCAATTATGTATGAAATGTTGCGCACCTAGATATATATTAATAAAAATATGAACAGAATGATAAAAAGCAGCATTTGCGTAATGTTCAATCTCGTCTTTCGATATTTTTCAAATTTAAATTTGCTTACCTTACGATGAAACCACTTATGTCCTGCGTGTTCATAATAAAAAGGAAAATTCCATTTCTCTAAGTTTAATTATCTTTAAAATAGACCGATAAAATAATCCCACTTAGCGATGGTTAGATTTAAATAAGTCGACCTATCGTCTGCAAAATTTGCCTAATTAGAATCGAACGATTCTTTAAATTTTCTTCCCTTCGACATTTGGGGTTATTTACTCGGAATCCAATTTCGGTTAATCAACGCATAAATCTCACGCTTGCCAATAAAATTGTTGTACACGAATTGATACTAAGTTAACTATACATTAATTCACGTTATGACACAATTTATATCATTGTATTTCGGATATTCATGGTTAGAACGTTAAATAATTCAAGGATTTGTGAAGAATAATCTGTTAATTTTCATCTACATTAGAGGGAACATTAAATAAACCACATCGCAGTTTATGTTGAAAGACCAAAGACACCGTTTTCCTTTAATTAATGAGCATATTTCAGACAAGAACAAACAAGAAAACCATTCTTTAAATAAAAAATCTCCCGTATGCCTTCACAGAAGTCAAATCGCCACATTTCATCAAGATTTTAAAGCCTAACTATCAGATTAGACTTACGACAAGACTACAGGAAAAATCGGGATAAAAAGGCCGTAACAGTAAGTTTAAACAGGGAAATGGAACAGACCTCTATTTATCACCTTGAATTCTTAAGTAATAAGCTTTACTTTGAAAAGGTTAATATCTAAAATGACAAAAAAATCTGATGTAGAGTCTGCCTATTACCCAGTAGCCGTCAATAGCTATCACGGACAATGTCATTACTCCCTATTTCATAGACTCAATTGCTACTCGCATTGGAAAGAGACGAAGCAGTTTTGCCAACAACAAACTTTCATATCGAGTATTTTTTAAATTTTGTCGGAGTGCTAGCTTCATATATTCCAATGCCGCGTTTTGCGTACGCGGGTAGTAGCTTTGCACGGACAGTTTCACAAAGATCCGATTGATCGCAATTTCCAATTTTGTTTTGTCTTTGATCGGGTTGAGTTTTTATTCGTCCCAATGGAAATGCGGTTCTATCACATCTTTGTTCACTGGCTATTGCATATCATACTTAATAATCCGTAGAAAACCACAAACAAATAGAAATTTGTTAAACAAAATTTTGTTGCGAGAACCGTGATAAAAAAAACTTTAATTATAGTTTGCGAACTTTATGTAAACATACGTTTGTAAGTTCAATCTAAGCATTTTATAATCTAGAAAGGTCAAATCTTCCAGTAGATCAGTTTCGTTTTATTGTAAATTCACCACGTACTGCTCAGGATTTGCCGCAGACAGGATCCGAGATTGGGCACGTCTGCTTCAGAATCTGTTGTTCCAATAACTGAGCACCGTGACTCACGCTAAATACAAGATTGCACGCTCGACGACTTGTTAAATCCAATTGGATTGGAGTTTACTTCAAGGTCGCACACTTGATTCACCGAATTAACCACCTATAATCTGTCACTAATTAACAGAAACCACGCTACCTGGAGAAGCTTTATTGAATTGAAATTTATATTTAAATCTAATTTAAGAATTTGATGTAAATATCAGCCCTATTAAATACACACAAATGTCAGTATAAATTATGCATTGTATAATGTGGAAAAGGCATTTCATCCAGTAGACAATTTTCGTACATATTAATAAATTTTCGCCTACTTCAACTAACTATCTGTATTTCTTTCTATCATTCTATATCATTTTTATTTATATATCTATCCATCTATCTATCTGTCTAATTTTGTCATTTTATAAATCTACATATATATATATATATATATATATATATATATATATATATATAGTGAGATATATGTATAAATCTATTTACATATACAACTGTTTCTATTGTTATTTATTGATTTATATATGTCCACCTATTATATCCATAATTAAGTTAATTATATATGTTTTCCCATTTATCCACCTTTCGATCTATTCGGCTATTTGAGTAGAAATACAACGAAGATACGAAATCTCACTCTTTGATTTCCACAAATAACGGGAAACTACGTCAGCAAAATTATTTCCATTATTTTGGTTGCCTGGATTGCTTTTATTACGTTGAATCTGTAGGCCATGTAAGCGAATCATGTAATGCGCTTATATTTCAGCGTATGATTTGAAATATGTTGTTTTATTTAAAGACTTCGGGAGTTTGAATGTCTACATGCACGTAATAAACTGATTTTAATTAGAACTAGGTACCTCTGCAAAACATAGTTCAAATATTCTTACCATGTAACATTCATATTTTAAAACTCTTCAACAATAAAATTTCTACTATTTTAACGGAAACGCAGATAGGACGAATTTCTTGACAAATGGAATAAAATATGCGACGATATGATTCCTTCTTAGCAAGTTATTTCGCATATCACCAGAGACAGTATTTTTTATGACTTTCATATACGTAAATTGATCTATTGTATATAAATTTCTGTTTATTCAAATTTTAAAACTGGGATGAGTTCAATGTACCTTTAAACGCCAAAAAGGCTGAGTAAAAAATGATGAACTGTAGCTCCTATTGATAAAAAACTATCAGACATTACATGCGTGAAAGTTAATAGTTCCTTCTCGTTGTGACAATTAGATATTGACGATTGTGTTTCAACAAACTATTTTTTATGAAAATATTTATGCCTAAGTATTAATTTATTCTTTTCCGTGCAATTTTTCCTTGTTAAAACTTTGTCAGCACTTGATCCATAAGGAAATAATGTCCTTTCGTTTACTTATACGTACAATAACCTTGTTTCAATCATAATAAAATTCAGGTATAAAATTATTTCATACTAATTGTGCGAAGCATAATAAATAAATCTTTGTGTTATAGTTCATCGCATTTAAGAACATATGATTGCGCTTCTACTGCCTCTGAATACGAATGTGTGTGCATATATGTATGTAAACTAAGATGCATGCGTGTGGGCGATAATTTATGTCAGACACAGTGGACAAGCTTAAGTTGCAGTAAGAACTGTTCGACTCCAGCGCCTGAAAATATTATGCTCCGGATGGACGACGTTCGTCAGCTTTGGCTGGGAAATATTTATCTATATATCCAAAAGACCGAGCGTCAATAAGCAGCATTAACGTCGTGGCACCAAGAGTTCATATATCTTTGACAGTGATGATCATTATTATTGTATCTCGATGATGAAAATGTCACATATATACGTGCAAACAAACATCAATAAAAAATTCGCACCAACGTATATGCGCAAGTAAAATAATGCGTCAACACACGAAAATAACGAGGACTAGTACGCAAAGACATCTGGCTTCAGGGTATTACCTGACGCCATTACAAAATGCACAGTAGAGAGTTATGACTTTAATTAGGAAGTGCAAATGTTTGTTTATTGTTAATTATATATTGTAGCCAATAAGTTTGTTTTCATTTTTCTTAATATAATCTTTCTATTCCAGATCAAATGCAATTGGAACAAGGCTAATTTAATTCTTCTACCTAAACAAAAGATTTTATACTACTTTGCTATAAATGTAAATTTTATATAAAATCTATTAAGTAGTAAGGTATATTAAATGAAAATAATTTGCCAATAAGCTTTGATCTGCGTTTGCTATTAATGTCTGAATTGAATTTATTAATAACTCACAATCTCACTCTTCACAAAATGTAATTCTTTGATTATTCGTTATAAAATTAACATTATTTCAATCCTTTCGTTAACAGTCCTGATTACCGAATGCAAGCCTTCTCAATCTACAAGATAACTGGGTGCTGAATGGTCCTGTCACTCCGAGTGCTCCACGCCATCAGTACTAACCACTGGCAGTTTTGTATTATCCAATACAACTGACTGCGGTTTAACCTGTAGTGGTTTGTTGAAGTCTGGACCTGCTGTCCATCGTGCAAACTTCTTCCGATGCTTCTTATATTGGTGACGAAATTTAGTCTTTTTCGCTGTCGCTGGTATACACTAATTCATTCTAGATTCCGGATGTTAGTCGTGATACAACTTCTATTCCGGTATGCTTAAGAGGAGAGGTAGAATATCCGTGTTAAACCAATTATATATTTAAGCCAAGTTTTCAAATTTGCGAAAAGTATCAATCTGATTTTAATTAATCGGTTATATTGCATCAACAACACAAAGGAATATTTAAATTTTACTTCAGCATTATTTATACATTTGTTAGAACGTGATAAGCACAACTTGCATTGGGGAGAACAATTCCGCAAAAACTGAATAAATTGTCCAAAACTCAAATTCTAAATTGAACGTGTTTTCATGTATTCCTTTGCGAAAAATTGAAAATAATTACATGCACACACCCATATATACGAACAGACACATATATACAAACACACACATACACACAAACATATATATATATATATATATATATATATATATATATATATATATATATATGAGAAAACAACAATGTCTCCATAGAATATACTATTCTGACTCGGAAACCATGTACCTTTTCGGTACAATATTGTTCGTATCGGTTACTAATACAATAGCCATATTGTTAGTATCGTTTAAAGACTCGGCATATATATATTATATAGTGTGAGTAAGTGTTGAAGTCGAATTGTCATAGACTATAGAATGTTAGCTTCACTATTGCAGGTTTACACATTTGTCTAGGAGATTGTACCGTCCTATTATTCCACATTCTTCTACCAAATATATAGTGGTTAAAGGGCGTAATACCGGCTCCTACTGATGAGTCGCCAGAAAGCACGAAACGAATGTGCATGTGATTATACTTTCCATTCATGCTGCTTTTGGTTTATCCTTCCGGTCACAACTGAACTAATTTATTACTAGGTTCACAACACCTAATATATATTAGATCTCCGCAACAAACAGTATTTAACACAAAGGAATATTCAAATTTTAGTTTAACCTATTTCCTACATTTGTTAGCACGTGATAAACACAGCTTGCATTGGGGAGAACAATTCCGCAAAAACCAAACACATTGTCTAAAAATCAAATTCCAAATTAAATGTGTTTTCATGTATTCCTCTGGGGAAAATGGAAAATAATTACATGCACACCCACACCCAAATATATATATATATACATATATATATATATATATATATATATATATATATATATATATATATATATATATATGAGAAAACAACTTCGTACTTCATGGAAAGTATTAACGAATCCAGAATAATGGCTGTAGATACTGGTAGAAATAGGATTTATTAATTAATATTATTTGATGGAGTACGTTGTTGTTTTCTCATATTTCAAAAATTGTTGAAACTTGTATCAAGAAATTTATTAAAGCATCCTGGTTACCCTAATCCACGATAGATTATTAATGCGTATATATCCGATTCGTGTAGATATGGTGAATGTGTGGAACGCGTTGTGTATTGTAAAAATTTTCTATGTGAGGAAACAATCCTAACATACGTAATTAAGCTTTGGTAAAGTACCAATCAGAATCAATCAGAGAATATTCATCGCCGCATTCTAGAAAATGTCATCGATAGAATAGGAAGTTAAAGCGGATAGCTACAAAATTTAATGTCTATCTATAGAGTTGAAACTACAGATGATAGAGGATGAAATTTGAATTAACCAATTAAATGAGATGGCATGGATTACAGAAGGTGCGAGGAAGAGAGTGATAAAAGTCTAGCGCAGAATGCAGTGCAATGTTAAAGACACTTTGACGGCACAGGTATGGGTAGACCTCTTGGACCAGTATTGACAGAGATATACTTGCAGCGTTTAAAAACATGTGGATTAAAACCATTTATAAACGGAGCTCATTCTTACGTACGCTACGTTGACGATACTTTCATGGTCGTTGAAAAGGATGAACATACAAATGCACAGCTACATCTCATAAACAAGTTAGACCAAGCAATCAAGTTTACAATAGAAGAAGAAAAAGACGGATATTTACCTTCTCTAAATGGAAAAATAACTAGAGATGAAGAAGGTACCAACTCAAGGTCAGTTGACAACGAAACAAACAAAGTTAAATCATGAAGTCAGACAAAGGGATAGGCGTAGTGCTAATGAACTCTACGGACTAAAATTAATTGAAATAAACCCTATGAATTATGCACAGATCAAAACATTTTAAAATCAAAACGAGGCTGTGTTGACATGGCCTCCTTACCTTGAAGCTGAATTGGCACAGATTTGATTGTACAGAGGCGTACATGACCTAGTTGCTGAGTGCTGCCTACGTAGGTATCTCAATCTAGGCTAGATCCACTCCAACATAGACCCTTCTTTTGTTAAAAACTAGCTTTGAAGCCGCATTGTCGAAGACTTCATATGGAGTTAGCTTCTCTACGGCAGGTTTACACATTCGTCTAGGAGATTGTACCGTCCTATTCTGTCACATTTCTCAATCAAATATATATTGGGTAAGGACGTAATACCGGCTCCTTCTTATGTGTCTCGAGTAAGCACGAAGCGAACGTGCACGAGATTATACATTCTGTTTATCCTTCTGGTCATATTTAAATAATTTTTCACTAGTATTGTCTGCAAATGTCGACTGAACAATGTCTATGCAGTCTCGAATATTAACTTTTTGCACCTTTAGAAATATATGAATATAGGTCATGCATTTAAACATTCAATGATTGCACGCGGGGTGTTAAAAATTCTTTAAATCAAGATGGCCAGCTTGAAGTTCACCGCAATGCTATTGTATTGAACCGGATGTTGAACAATATGGCAACTCGCCCGCCAGTCATATGCACTGATGCTTTTCGACTCTCCATGAGCATCATCAGTGTACGATCACAGACTGCCTATTGAGGATTAAAACGCATGATATATATATATGGAAAGCAAAATTATATTTTGCAGCTCTCCCATCTAGTAGTCTTGCAAACATTCAAATTGACTGTAAAATATAATTGAGTTAGGAGGGCAGTATACTAACTACGGACATGTTTTCAGTACAAACGCAACATTGCATCAGATAGCAAAAGAACATCCATCTAGTAGACCGGCTTCTTCCTTATTTGGAATACTTAAAGTACTGTCGAGATTTTCCGCGCACGCTCGTAAAGACAGGATATGTTTGTTTCTGACTGCGGCTCTATCCAATATGCCACCCGTGACGTATGACACACTCAAGTTTAAGTTATATTTCAAATTATGCTTTACTAACCGTTTTGTTCAATTGGACTTCATTTGTAATCTCTTAAGTCCCGTATGAATATATTGCCACCCCTCCATCTCTCATTACAAATCAGACACTAAGACACTTAAATAATTTATATTGACTTAGTTCATCTAATACACAAGATACACACCCACTTCTTGCCTGTAGCACAGCTTCATCTGCCTTCAACTGCTCAATTTTGGAATACGCCAACCTTGTAAGATTTCTTCGGTTGACTCGTAGTTTTGACTTTCGTAATCTGCATACCAAATCACCTGGGAACAAGAAACAATTTATATTGAATTCAAATCTGAATGAACAATTTTTAGTTTATGTGTTCTTTAGTATAAATTAATTAAATTTGCACCAGAAAGTAAAACCAATTCATTCGGTAGACCAGTTTCATTGTTATTGTGAGCTCTTTGAATACTGCCTAGAATTTAGCGCGGATCTGACATGAACCTTAGAACATGAAATAAAATAAAACCTTGGGAATTTATATTTAACTGAATTTTGATGGCATGATTTTCATTATATATTTTGTAATTATATTCTCAACATTACTCGAATAACTGCACATTTGATACAGAGTCTGCAACTTTCTTCAGTGTGACAGCCACAACGCGCAAACTTCAGTCATGTGCAATCTTCTAATTTTAATCTACCTTTCTCTTATTTAGAACCTATTTAAAATCGCTTAAGTCTGAATTGCTACTTTTCCTCCTACGATCTCTCATTGTAAATCAGATGCAAGGACACGTGGAGAAGTTATATTGATGTAAACTCAGATGGCGGGATTCTGATTTCGCATATGTTGCCAATTTAACCTAAACTTTGCGAGAGTTATTAAGGGAATTCCATCCATTTGACCTGTTTCCATCTTATCAGCAAATCATCAAATGCTGTCCAGAATTTGCCGCGTATTGGACTCGGAGCAGGAAGATTTGCTTCAGAGTCTGGGGCATAATCGAATGCGCCGCTCGCGTTGTAGACTATACAAACATTTAAGTCACATTAACTTATGGCGTTGGCTGGCATTTCATTCCGGAGGATCATATTTGGAATCTCTGAAGACTCGAAGTTCTAATTAGCCACCCTTGAGTATCATTACGCAACAGTCACCATGAAACTTTCAGCAATTATTCTGAATTGAATTCTGGTGGCAGGTATTCGATTATGCATGTCGTCAATATCAACTCAACGTTATACCAGTTAGCAAACCCAATTCGTGCAATAAACCGGTTTTATTCTTAAACGGTGACTTTTCAACTAATTTCCATAATTTACTGAGGACGGGACTTCGTCCAAGTCACGTTTGATTCAGTGAATGCGTCTGTTACGTTTGCGCCGACCCGAACTTTTGCACATACCAAACGCGAGTGTAAGTCATATTCCAAATTCTAAGTTCGGCTTGCCTTTCCTGAAAGTGGAACATATTTGTAATCCCTTTGGTCACCAGGATATTTGAGGAAGCTATATTGAATTCGAGTTCCACGGCAGGAATTTGATTATGCATATGTTGACAGTGTAAACTCAACATCGCATCAGATAACAAAGTCAATTCATCCAATAGACCGATTTCTTTCTAATTAAAAATTCCTAAAGTATTGTACAGTTAGTATATAACTGAAAATTGTGTTTATTTTGCGGCAGGATGGCTCAGTGGTTAGAACACCAGATTCCGAAGCAGACGTGAACAGAAACTTACTTCAGAAAATATTTCAGCAAATATCAAGGTTATTTTAAAAACGATCGAGAAAAAATTACCTAAAGTGGTTGATATTAAAAGCAAATGAAAAAAATTAGCAGTTTTAAAAGCGAAACTGGGTGGAACAAACCCCGCAAGAATGTACGGTAAGCAAAAGGAACATTAAGCCATCTTAATCTGAGGAACACCTCAGTCGCGTACTATTTCGTAAATAACCAACGCAATTCAGCCCATTTTGGCAAATTTGCCACGCAAAATAACAGCAATAAAAACTCCCCATCCAGAACTCCATCTAGCATTTCAATTAGCTAAAGTGAAAAAATGTTATCAAAGCCCGCGCAACAAATGTTCGTATATTTTTAACATTATTGATTTGATTTTATAGTTTTGTGACATCTTCTTTATGGATAATTTTTAAATTGGCTAAATTAACCACGTGGCCTTCTTCAAAATAGGTTTCAAATTGGTTAATATCTTTCTGGTGCTAGGCTTTATAAATTTTTTTTTCGGTAAAAACTTGTAAATCTTGTTGATCAATTTCTTCTGAGAACTTTCCAATTATATATATATATATATATATATATATATATATATATATATATATATATATATATATACGTATATTTTTAAAATAGGACGAAATTGGAATAAACTGGCAATTTATCTATAGCAAACATCTTCAGGATACTCTGTGGGCTGAAGGTGATGTTAATTTTTATATTGAGTCTGGTAGATCACCTTTAAATGGTAAGTTCAGAAGAAAATTTGTGGTCAAATGATTTGAGGGTAGCTTTATTTTGATCAAATAAATTTTCTTCATATACATTAGATCTGCTTCGAACTTGTGTTCAGAGCTGATTTTCCTGATTCAGTTTACTTGTTTGTTTATTTAGCTTGTTTTGTGGGAGTTTTACTTGCTTCTGTTATATAGACTTTATTGTCGGATGATCATAGATTTTTGGTGCATTTTCTTTGATAAATTGCAATTTAGTTCTCGAGTTAGCTGGTATACGTATATTCCTTCTCTAACTCGAGGGTGAATTTGATGTATGGATCGGCTTCATTGGTTTGATTCATTGATTCAACTGAGTTTAATGTTTGTGGAATGAAATACAGAGTATCATCCACATATATTTTGTAAAATATTTACTGACTAATTATATATTTCAGGCTCGTTTACTCAAGATGTAACATGTATAAATTAGTTAGGAAAGGAATAATGTAGCATTACATAGCCCCACCATTAAATAATCGGAGAAAATTATCTTAACGGTATACTTCAATTTGTTATGCCCGATAAAATGTTTTCATTCAAAACATTAATAACTTTGAGAAGACTTGACTTTTCTGTTCAAATCGAGTCAGAAATGATATCCGTTCTTTTCTAATAGAATGCTAGTAAACAATTAGGTAACATCAATTGCACACATCAATTTTCGTTGATTTGAATAGTGTTGATAATTTACGAAATAGGACGCCACTGAGGTGTTCCTCAGGTTGTGATAGCTTTATGTTCATTTTGCTTACCGCAAATTCTTGCGGGGCTTGTTCCGCTCAGTTTCGCATTTAAAACTTGTAAGTTTTTTTCATCTGCTTTTAACGTCAACCACTTAAGGAAAAATGTTTTTGTCGATTGTTTTAAAAATAACCTTGATATTTGCTGATATATTTTCTGAGGTACGTTTCTGTTAACTATTTTGTATAATTTTTGAAGTTTCGTGTATTATCTTGTTCATGGAGAATTCACATCCAGCAACTCTCCATTGTTTGTTAAATGCAGCAAATCCAATGGTTTTGTTTAATTGTGCTTTCCTGACTAGCGAGGATCAAATCACATTGCATATATATCGAAAGCAAATTATGAGAAACTACTAGGTGTGAGAGCCGCATATCTACTTTTGATTTCCATATATATTCAATGCGGTTTGATCCTCGATAGTCAGTTTACCGTCGTACTCGGAAAGAGATTACCAAATCTGCTTAAATCTGCTATTGTGAGAATCTTAATGTGATAGTGTGACTGGAGGCCTGAGGATTGTTTGGGAAAAACTGAACCAACGCGTTTACATTCAACGAAGATTAGATCTCATCTCATTTCCAGTGGTTAGTATGAACGATGTTGAAGCCTTCGGAAGAAAGGTAGGAATATGCACCGAGCCTCATCGAAGACAAATCCTACTGGTTGAATTGTGGGGTTCTGTACAATATTCTAAACGTTTACCCCCATCAATATCGATTCTAGATATTAACCAAACGTGCCCAAAATGATAAAGTCCATTTTTTAGATGAATGTACTGCCGACCTCGTGGAAATTAAAATTTATACGAACAATTTAAGCACGAATAAATCCTACCATAATAGTTTAATTCTCATCACTTTCTCAATTGACAGTCTTTGATTCTCATGAATGTTAACCCATCCATGATAAACACTAATTAAGTAATATATTTAATTCAAAAACTAGTAACAGAGGAGTGCAAATAAAGAAATAATGAAGATTAAAATTAATACAGTTAGAGATATTTTGTTGCAATTTAATATTTAAAAAGTATAGAATTCTTCAAATTTGTAAAATTTAATCGTCAATAATTGATATCATTGGAATAACTTACCTTCCAATTTAACTAGGTGCCTATTAGATGGGAAACTATCAATGAACCAAGCGAAAATTTCGGAGACGGTGATTGCTGGCATTGCGGAGTCTGCCATGGCCGGGCAAATGAGAGAAGCGTATGATATTTACCTGATTATCGGGTTGCGATCCGATTTGTTTGCATCCACTGTCTTCCTGGTTTTTGTTCCAAAATTTTCGATATCCAGATACGGATATCTTTTTCAATGGAAAGCTCATCACAATAAGTTGACAATCAATATGTCAAGTGGAAATATTAGTTTAAACTGCTCCATTTATACTTTTTGTTAGATCTCTTAAGCATAAAATGCAAGGAAAGTGTATGTCAAATTGGTTTGTGTATATGTCTGCAAGCGTACGCCATGTCTGTGTGTATGTATTCTCGTTTGTTTGTGATTGAGGAGTAATCAACTATTGCACGTGTACACTCATCCCAGTGAAATGACAGCGATTTAGCAACATCTGACTAATCACTAGATAAGCGTATGCCACCTATGTGTGTTTGTGTGTGTGTGTGTGTGAGCGTTTGCTTAAGACTGAGAAATAATCTGTTACATGTAATTAACGGCACGTGTAACAGAAATTCACATGAAACTAAAATGATAACTGTCATTTCCTAAACGCACACGTCAGACCTATATTTACACGTACTATTCTAAATGAAGTAATTACGAGTGGCATCCTGGAAAGGAGGGGGCAAGATACTGTGAATAAAGTAAATAATTTAGAGTTAGCAAAACGGAAAATTATTCTATTAAGGTAGATAGTTAAAATAAAAATAAAAAGTAAAAGAAGTTGAAAATTGTTTGATAAAGAAAGATGCAAATAAATGTTTGTTAAAAGATGCTACACTAACAACAGAACGTAAGATAAAAGATAAAATAAAATAACAAGCAATCAAGGATGAAATAATAAGTTAATCAAAAATAAATTAGGCGATATTGAATTACTCACTCTCCACCTCTATAAGTTAATATCAGTCCAGTGTTTTTATTCTTTTACTTGAGCGAGTTTCTGATTCTGATTCTGATTCGTGCAATCTTCGTTTTCTACCATTATTTAGTGCTGTATTCCAAATAGGACCTAGTGATTTTTCTACGGCTGTTTCATTCATTATGTCATTTCTCGATTTAATTTCGATGGATTCTCTAATCAGTCTAGTCGATCTGCTACGGCTACAGATTGATATACGTCTGCACCCATCCCAATTAATTGTGTGTCCTGTCTCTACTGTATGGCGTGCAAGATCTGATGTATTACCATGGGCATACTTGCATGCGGTTTTATGTTCCCCTCTTCTAACCTTAATTGGGCGCATGGTTTCACCCACGTACATCAGGTTATAGTCGTTACATGGAATTTCATATACTCCTGATGTGTCTAACGGTTCTATTTTCTCCTTTTGGTTGGGAAGTTTAATACCCAGGGTAAGAGTTTGTTTTAAAATTTTGATTTTCCTACTTAGTTTAGAGTCAGGTATAACCATTACCCTCCGGTCATCTTTTGCTTTATCTGACTTCACGTACTTCCAGTCATGATTAAATTTACTTATAACGCTCATTATAGTTGCTTCAATTAACTTTAGAGGATACCCATTAGCACTGATTATTTCTCGCAGTCTACCTAATTCAATATCTCCATGTTTTTTATCTGTTAATCTTAAGCTTCTTATTATCATCGATTTTAAGATACCGATTTTCATTCTATATGGATGATTTGAATCGAAATTAAGAAGGATACCTGAGTAAGTATCCTTCCTATAAACATCCCGTTCTAGTTTTGTACCATTTCTAATTAACTTGACATCCAGAAATGGTAATTCGCCACCTGATTCATTTTCAATTGTTAATTTAAGCTCGCTCACCTTATTTGCTATGTTTAAGAAATTTATCAGTTGATCCTCCCCGTGATTCCAAATAACTAATATATCATCCAAATATCGTACATACAATTTAGGATTTAGGGGCGTTAATTTTATTCAATCTCGGAATAATGCAAATTTATAAAATAGATTCTGTCAATTTCATTCTTCTAGATTTAACCAATTGTTTGCTAAATTTCATATCAGTACTTCATTTGTTTCCTGGATAGCGCACTGTATGAATGCCATCAATGTAGCTTTAGTCCTTTGAGAGTAAGAATTTACGCAATGCGGGCTCTTTGATTTTGCAGAATCATGACTATTTTTTCAGTTTACAGGAATTCGAGTTGTAGTGGTAACAGTTCTTCGAATCATGTTTGCGAGCTTGCGACTGGCGGTAGTTTTGCTATGTTGTTCGACGACTGGTTAAATACAATGGAATTGGTGCTTACTTCAAGCTCGCAAACTTGATTTAAAGAATTGGTACCACCACCCGCGCAACCAATTTTTGTTTAATTGTATTGCCTATATATGTATATGTGGAGAAAGCTGCAAACAGTTAATGTTCGTGACTGCATAGAAATTGTGCAGCGACATTTCCAGTCAAGTTCAATGTATGCGAGACTGCTAGAGGTGAGAGCCGCACATCTAATTTTGCTTTCCATATATATGCAATGCGGATTGATCCTCGCTAGTCAGTTTACCGTCGTAATCTGATGGTTCTGGAAGGTCGAAACGCGTCAGTGCGTGCGACTAGCGGTAGTTTTGCTATGTTGTTCGACGACTGGTTAAATACAATGGGATTGGTGCTTACTTCAAGCTCGCAGACTTGATTTAAATAAATTGAATAGCCAGTTAGTTTAATGCCTTGTCTTTAACGTTGTATCATCTGAAAGCAAATTTCACGTCCATTATGCACAACTATAACATTTTGCGTTCTTTGGGTACGAATATACAGCCAAATTTGATTCCACAAATGTTGGACTACACTCTAGCTCAAAGTTTCATGTATATCATTCGATAGGCTCATTACCATAATTAACAAATAAATAAATAAAATACTACAAGTCAGTCAGTACATTAACAGTACTCCGGAGTTTATGTTCTATGAAAGCAAGCGCTTTCTCAGAACTGGAAAGTGAAATGTGGACTGGCATCAAGATCAGCTTTACGATTTAAGCTTGTCTGTTCGAACTCCAAATTTGGGTTCATGATATTGATGAAGTACACAAACACATATACACACATTCTCGAACAAGATAAACATTAAACTGGCCTTCTGGTTAAATGGCGTAATACCGGCTCCTACTGATGAGTTGCCAGTAAGCACGAAACGAATGCGCATGAGATTACATTTTCCGTTCATGCTGCCTTTGGTTTATCCTTCTGGTCAAAACTGAACTAATTTGTTACTAGGTTGTAGAAACTGTTCCGACCCGGAAATCATAGTATAAGTACCATGTACCTTTTCGGTACAATAATGTTGGTATCGGTTACTAACAAAATAGCCATAGTGTTAGTATCCTTTACAGACTCGGTATATATATTATATAGTGTGAGTTAGCGTTGGCCATGAAAAGCATTCACCGCTAAACGCCGTGTTTGGATGAAGTGCCAGAGCAGAATCGAATGTCTTGAAATCCTGACAGCCTTTCTGTGTGTGTATTATTGTTCAAAGCGTGGCGGAGGCGGTTGTAGAAAATATTCCATGTGAATGATGTGCAAATTATTATCAACAAGCAGAAGAGCATGAAAGGCAAGATGGGTCAACGTTGTGTTGAGTGACAGAATAATTATTGTTGATGTCCCATCCAAATTTGTTGATTGAAACAAGTCTTTCACAATTAACAATCGGCATTTAGTCGAATCATTAAAAATTCTCTGAAAATTTTAAAATTTGCTTTGACATTCGACAAGAATGCGTCAATGCTCCCACCATTTTAATTTTGTTGTCGATGATGAGATCTCCGCACCTCACTCCGGAGTTGAAACTGATGGTTGTGACTGACATGCTGATATCGAAAACTCTGACTACGTTAACCAGATGATGTTAAATAGTAAACGAACCCAAGAGGGTTTATTATTTGTGCTCAAGAAATATCCACCAAGTATCACCTGAAACTCAACGCCAATTTGAATTCACATCTCAAATCATGTTAAATGGTGTCCTAATAAAATTCGCACATTCTTTCGATTAATACGGACATCTGGTAGCGCAGGACGAATCGGCTTCTGGCCAGATTTCCAAACGCATTATTCTTGCAATACCTAATTTTGGCAATTTATGAAAATCATTCTGACATCGCCCAAGGTTTTCACATCAAGCATAATGTCGATCCACCTTTATTTCGTAGAAACTTCGAATTTGACTCACTTTAGCTGCTAAGATTGTCTTATAAGCTATGCATCCGCTTTGTTTTGTTTAGCTCACTGCCAACTGGGCATCAGGAACCAATTAGTAAGAGCAAAAATTACGAGCCGTTTAGTTCTATACGGCCGCTATTTTATTTTCAATCACCATAAAACCTTGTTAAGGAACGTAGATATTGTTAATTTGGGCCTTGTTTCATTTGGCTAGTTTCAACTGCTTCTGGCCAGGCTAACGAGGCAACTCAGATGGATGGCTCGAATTGCAGGATGGGTAGGCAAGCTTCTTCTTTTAGGATACCATTAATCGCTTTCTTGTTAACTTACAAACGCCGCACCCTTCTCTAATAACTATAAGAGGAAAATTCCAGAAAGTCTAGCGGAAAAATGGACCCAGTTAATTTTTCCATATAGGCGTATATTTCTCTGGAAACCAGCGGACTGGAGATCTAATCTCCCAGTTACGACTGTATAAAAGAAACGCGTATCTCATTCACTATAACTTCATTAAAGATATAAGTTGTGATCATGGCGTATCAAAGCATGAGAAGAACATTTGCTGAAATATTAGAAAGTGCATAACATGAGAATCATGAGTTTCTTCCCAACAATCGTAAAATACTCAAAGAACATCTATGTCTTCCACATTAATGAATTAAGTCATTTTAGTGTCAAATCCTCCTGCTATATCCTAGTTAGTTTCAAAACAATTACTGCAGACCCAGATTCTAATTATGAAATTGTTAAAATAATAAATAAACGACAACCCAAACAGGGAAATAGACTACGTTGCCTCGCTTGACAATTCGTTAGACAATAATTTAAGAACCAGTAATAAAATAATTAAAATTTTAATGTGTTAGTCAAAATTAACACAATACATTCACATATGTCTACCGCAGTCTTTTTTTCTTTCTCCGAAAATCTATATCAACAAGCAATAGAGAAATCACTTAATAAAAGTACACAGACACACAAATACACACACACACGAACCATATATCCAAAGTACAAAGTTGAAATATTAAAATCATGCTACAATTTTCACCGCTTTTATCATGGGTGGTCAAAATAAAGTACAAATTTGCATTAACACATTAGCTATCCAATATGTAACGAAATCAGTTCTTTTCGGATTTGACCGCATTTTTCTTGTGCGGGACAATTGTTAGCACTCATAGGTCGGCAAAATCTTGAACCTTTTATCTTTTCAGATGATGTAATTTTTGGCCTCAGTTGATGGGTTCTCACTTGTCCCTTCTCCTTTAAGCCTTCAATTAGCTGATTGTCTGAAAGCGCTTTAGGATCAAGATCCGCCATTGATCTTTTACAAATATTTCGAGACGTTATTTCCAGTCTCATCTTCAGTGTTGACACAATACGCACAGGAGTAAAACACAA
>JAQBSW010009206.1:0-30038 GCA_029291075.1 Eudiplozoon nipponicum | reverse complement strand
CTGAGAGGAATTGTGCTATTTTAACAGCCTCAGTAATTATCTCATTTTTTGGTGATTTCTCAATTTGGATAGCTGTATTCAGACCACGATTAAGCATTTCCAGCTGTTTCTCATTAAGATTTATTTTAGAGAGGTTTACCACTCGATTAGTTACAACAGGACACGTCCTAACTGTGGTCTGTCTATAGATGCCCAAATTTCCTAACTTTCTATCATGCCTAATGTGAACCTTTTTTATCTCCTTATTACGTGCGCCATCAGTAAAATCCTCTATACATTTAAAGTCATCCGCGTGCAAGAAGGAAAGTAACATAGATCTTATTTTAGTTTTCTCTCTAATTAGTTCATATTTGCGTTTCTCTAAATCGCTAATCAATGTATTCATTATGTTCAAAGTCAGTTCATGTTTAAGAGATCTACCTTTATCATTTAAATGAAATGGCAATTTAAATTTAAAACATTTAGGAATTACGCAATGTTTTAAACATATTTTAATGAAACGAATATTTTCCACTTGCCTTACTAATTGTTTTTTATGTGATGATAGCGATTTTGCAACTTCACTGTTGTAGCACCGTATTTAGTACCTAAATAAGATTTAAAAGAAACGTGTTGCGCGACAGGAAATAAACAATTTACCTGATTTTCGGATTGCGTACCGAAATATTTGAATCCACTGTCATCATGATTTTTGCAAATATTTAAATTAATATTTCCACTTGACATATTGATTGTCAACTAAGTGTGTGATGTGTTTGGCATTGAAAAAGACCTCCGTAACCGGAGGTCGAAATATTTGCAAAAATCATGATGACAGTGGATTCAAATATTTCGGTACGCAATCCGAAAATCAGGTAAATTGTTGTGTAGTATTATTATCGTTTTGACCGAATACGGAGTCTACACTAACTAAATCGCCTCTCAACCAAATACACAATAATACTCATATCAATTATTGTTTAATTGTGAATATATTTACCAAAATATCTTCCTATATAGCTGTAGACATTTGCCAAGTCCATAGTTTCCTCGTTTCAAAATTATAATCTTGTTTATTGCGTTTCTTTTCCGCTTAATGGGAATAACTCAAACGATGTATCGGTAATAATTTTCAATGCTTCTCTGAAGATTCTGTTTCTCTTTACTTCCTTAGAAGGCTTACTTTCTTCTTATCAGCATATGCTTCCTAATTGGTCCACAACATTAAATTAATGCAATGGATAGCTTAAATTTGAATTCAGTCAGTATTGTCTATTTGTCACATTACTGACATGTTTTTTTCTAGCAAACAACTTTGAATACTTTGAATTTTATGTTGATTTTATTATTTTAACTAATGTTTTGAACTCCAACTATGTTTTATTCTCACCCGAGGCTCGCATTGACATTGCCTTTCAGTTTTTACACACATTATATTTCCATTTTGTAAAATAGGCTTTATGTCATTGGCAGGCCAATTCACCATATCATTTGTCGTATCCGAAAACACGCTTTTGAGGTCAATAATTGCTGACGATTCTGTATGGCACTACTAAAGTATAGTAATAAAAATTACCTTTTCTTTTTTAATTATTTTTTTGAGATTTCCGCGTTTGGTTTATAAGGTATTAGAATACGGCTGTTGGATGTTGGCATACTTTTCTAGTCCTAGGTGTACTGTTTACTTACTAGACACGCAGTTCATGAATGTTGTTCGTAACCTAGAATATGTTATTATTTCTGTTCATTACCTGTTTGATCCATGTTGCTTCTGTTCGACATCTAAATTATAAGATGCACTGCCATTGCCCTACCTCTAGATAGAATTTATTTCCTTCGTATGTGAATGAGGCCTAAAAACACCAGGTATGGCCGTGGAGGTTAGTTGTAATAGTCTACTTCTGTACCTACATATGCCTAAAGGAATTCTCAGCTCTCTCAGTTTTCATGAAATCGGAAATTTATGGATATTAATTTCACCTTACTAAAATCGACTTAATTTACTGCATTCGATGTTTTAGCCTTTTAATTCATTTAACGTCCTATTTGTGCCTTCTTAGCCATTTTGGCGGGCTACTGCAAATTCGAATTCTTCCACTCGAGCACGTCACTTGATGGGTGAGATACCATTGCTGCGGTCGGCAACAAGTCCTATTACTCTTCTACCGTCAAGCTCCAGGTTGTCTCAAGGAAATTCTCAAGAGCAAGCTGTTGGTGAGGTGAATATTTCAAGAACACCCAGTGAGCACTTCTCCAACAGATCTCCGTCAGTGCCGCCCACTTGTAATGCTCCACATGATGTCGGTTAGTTTATTTGGTATTTTACACGCACAAACTGAACCATACGTTTAATTTGACTTTCATAATGAATTGCATAGTAATCAGTTATGGACATCTCGAAATACTTCTTCATTCTACGCATGCTGTTATTTATAACATATTTACAGTTAATAAAACGGCAGTTTGAATTAATTCTTTGGAACACTAAATCAGGTAATGATTAGAAATTGTATTGCAGTGGAACTAACAGATATGTCAATTTCAGCATTAAGCATGAAGAACTTGGATATCATTAATCAATCATTAATTGTGCTGGGGGTGATGACAATTCTGTAAATAAAGTTCACGAGCTTGAGATAAACCTCGATTCCATTGCTTCTAACCATTCGCAGAACATAGAAAAACCACCGTCTGTCACACGTACTAACGTGCTTTGACCTTCCATGATGATTAGCAAAGCACGACGGAAACTTGACTAGCGAAGAACAAATCTCAGTACTCATATATGAGGAATACAGGTGCGCGTCTCTCACCCCTGGTAGATTTGCACAACGTGTATTCGACTGCAAATGTCGGTTACACATTTTTATGCGGTCTTGCCATATAACATTTTTTCAGCTTTCGCCGCATGTAAGCAAGGGATACTGTTAACCTACATTTGATTGTACGTGTGATGATTAAATTTGAAAAAAAATAATTAAGTTTCTGAGCATGAGATGAACATAAATACTAATGATGCTAACGAGGCATAATATGGAAAAATTACCGTCAACGACACTGAATTACTTGTTTCGACCGTCTACGAGCATCATCAATGAACTTTAGCGATGTGCGTAATAATGATTCAACCCCAATTAATTTGTAAGATATGGGAAATAATATATGTGGCTCTCACCATAGTAGACTTGCCCATATTGGATGACAACCGCATATCTTATTTTGCATGCCTTTACACAACTTTTAATTTGATCATAATTAGTCAGTTCGGTGTCGTGCTCTGATGATGAGGATCATGGAAGGTAGAAACGCGTCAGTAAATTGGATTGACGGCAGTTTTGCTAGGCTTAAACTTGATTGTTGTTTATCTGAAGCTCGTAGGCTCATCATTAACCACACGTGACTCACAAGCATCTCAAGATCAGATAACTTGATATTTTGGATCGCACATTCTGCGCATAAAGGCTCTTTGATTAACTCCAAATCAGGGATAAAGTAATTAAATTTTGTTTTAACAGACAATGCTGTTTATGTAAATTCTGCAGTATGATATTTAAAAAGTGGACTCTTTTCAAAATTTGCATTATATGTCATGATAAGGGTTGGCCCAGTGCGGACCGAGATTGATTCCGCACTTGTTCTGTTAGCCAGTCGTGAAAGGCTGTCTAGCATGCGTGGCAAGTGCCCTCATATAACAAGAGTCGGTTATTAAACAATTCTTAGGCCTAAACGGATCGTGAGTAACAGCTAAGGCCGCAGGTGTTCCACCGTGTGCATTTAGTCAAGTATTCCGTAAAAAAACAGCACTGCCATTTGCATAGGAACGTCGCTGTTTATGTCTTCTACTATCAGAACAAAGGCCTACGAGGCATGAGTTGGCCGTTGAAAGTTTTAGCTTAACTCCGTCGTTATGCACTATCCGAAACACACATGTCAATATTGGTCCTTTCCCAGAGTTGCATGAAGAGCGCTCCACTTTGGAGGCCACAATTTCAGGTTTATCTGCAATAGATTGGTTTTGATTACCTATCCGGAAAGACTCAGTAGATACTGTGCGCCGGCCGATGTACTACACGCTCATTACTGTTTTTTATTATTCATTTTATCTGTCAATTTTTAATTAGCATGGATTACTTTTATTCAGGATTATCTTGCTCTTGGATGACCAGCTATTCCGGGTTGATTAGTCTTATCTGGCCAAAAGATATGTTTTAAGGCGCCACTAAATCCTTTCTCCTACTTCTGTCACTGAAATCAATTGTTCCAGGAGGTTGACATTGATTATTGAAGGCTTTAGAAAACGCTTGCTATAAGTGTCAAGAAATCAACAATAACTCTGGCCTGCGACTGTCACAACCTTGTGAGTATGGACTACGGGAGACTCTAATACTCGCAAAAAATACTATTTATATGGGTTTTCAATTACATGACCTGATCATATAGACTTTACTATCAACTCATCATCTTAACTGGTCTAGTTGAATTTCTCCAAGGCTTTCCCTCCTAATTAGATTAATTATTCGTTTTACTGGGTAAACATTTGTGATCCAGAATTTTAAACCGTCCGCTGCAATTTCTGGTCAGTGTGTGAAAAGTTCTCAATAAGGATGAAACCGGTCTACTTGATGAATTAAAAGTAAAATATTTTTGCGAAACTCGATTAATCTTTAATTACCAGATCTGCGTTTTGACTTACGTGGTTAGTTTTAAAGTAGTTTTCTTTCTTCAACAAAATATTTCGGATGAATTGCATGTTCTATATTATAACTTTCTTAGTTTATTTTGACACATTTATGTATATAATTGGATTGATGTTTACGTGAAGCTCGTAGCCTTGATTTAATTAATAAATGTACAGTTTCGAGTCGTGTGTCTGTTCATACTGGTTATTCACTCAACAGTAGAAATGCGCAACTAACGGGATCTCTATAGCTCTACATATGCTGTTTCTGGCATACAGCAAGTGCAACATTGTAGAGCTATTAGCAACGTTTAGATAACGTTTGGTGGCGGAGAATTGAAAATATAAGTAAATTATGTATTCGGTGCTGAGTAACCTGGTAAAAAAGTGATTCAAATACCGCAACCAAAAGAATAAACTTAAATGGCAGCATTAGATGGAAAGCATGATCATTCCCACATTCGTTTTATTGTACTTTACTGGCCACTCATAAAAAAATATAGTGAGTAAAGGGCGTAATAATGTCTCCTACCAGAGTGTAGTGCGCCAGTAAGCGCGGAAACGAGATGTACACAAGATTCACACTATCCGTTCTATGCTGCCTCTGGTTTGTACTTCTGGTCGCATTTCTTGAACTAATTTTGATTTACGAGTTGCTGCAACCTCTAATACATAATTTTTAAAGAATGCTGATGTGACGCTGTTTATAATGACATCATATCATCATAGTTACATTTAAACTTGCTTTTTAAAGGAATGTCACGCCTAATGCATAAATATATTTTGGTTAGTTATTCGAAGCCAAACACTACAAACCAATATTTTGGAGTTTTAATTGTATTTCAGCGGAAATCACTTTATTTTAAATAAATCGACGAACCCATACGTATCACATGTCGGATTTTGCTTCTAATCACTTTTTGATCTCAGACCTATGGTATTTCCGGTTATATTTCGATGGTCATTTCCTGCTAAATCTCACTATATATTTTTTTCAGGTATCTGTTTGCAACTATCTATATATTTATGTGCATGGGTATGTATGTACGTTGTTTCTATATATGTATGTACGCGTATGTATGCATAGATGTATATATGTATGTATGCATGCGTGAATTTATGTATGTATGCAGGTAGGCGTGTATGTATGCGTTTGTGTTTATTCGTATATGCATGTATGTTTATATGCTTGTATGCATTTATGTATGTATGTATGTTTGCGTGGATTTATGCATGTTTGTCAGCGTGTATGCTTGTCTTTACACAGGTATGAATATCTGTATGCATGCATGTACGAATGCATGTTTTTGTGTATGAGTGTGTTTGTGTTTTTGCATGAATGTATGTATGTATTTATAAAAATGAATATTATTATATGTGAGGAATCTTACTGTACTATATTCCTTTATTTCATTCGTTTTTGCAGATCCTAGTAATCTGCAGATACAAAATAAGATTTTTACTCAGCAACAACGAGGTAATATTCAAACGTGTACAAACGTCACCTCTCAGAAAGCATCAGCACAGGCTTCTGAGAGCATTCATGGCGGTAGCATGAGCGCTGCTATTGCAGATGATAATAAAACTAGCGTTGACAAGGTGAAGGTGGAAGTATCTGACGGATTTCTGGGCTCCGCAGTTACACATGGTTGCTTACCGATTGGTACAAATATTTATGTTACTGATGGCAATAATACAGGTGTGAATTACACAGTATCGTCACCGGTTTCGCCTCAAGTTTGTACATGCCCATCACCGCTCGCCAAAACTAAAAACGTCAAATCAACTGATTCCAACACTTCTACCAACACGCCAGTTTCTCCTACTATCAACACTAACACTTTCAATGACACAAATAGGGTAGGTCAATTTTTTCAATTGTATTTTGTTTCAATATATTGAATGCTTGATTTAACGATTTGCTGTAAATTTAACCTGAAAGCGTTCCTAATATAAATCAAATTTATTTTGATTTCTCTGTCAAAAATGTTTTGCCACTTTCAAGTACACTTAGGATTTTCTTGTTTTTCTAAACTGTTGTAAGACGCCTCTATAAATAACTTCAGGCGTTTTCTTCCTTCTCGATAACATAAAAGCAGACTTTTCTTATCTCTGGTGTAATTCATTTTCTGTTTCCTGTGCGTAATGAATTAAAGGTTTTTTAGTATTTCTTTTAAGGTTAACATTTTAAACGTGTAATGCTATATCTGGTAGTTGTTGCCTACCGTCAGTGCCATAGACAATACAAACAAAAATTTCAACCATAAATGATAGCTTGCCACTCGATTAAAGCCGAATATTAAACGATCATTAGTTGCGCGGGCAGTGAAAACAATTATTTAAATCAAGGTCGTGTTCTTGATATAAACATCAATCCCTATATATATATATATATATATATATATATATATATATATATATATATATATATATATATATATATATATATCAAGTATCAATGATCAGGCATTGTAGATAAGTTCGTTCATTCAGTAGACCGGTCTTGTCATTTTTTTCAACTTTTCGAATACTTAAAGCGTTCCAAATAAGGACGAAACTGGTCTACTGGATGATCGGTCTCTTTCTGCATCGTGCAATGCTTATTTCATAATGAAAAAAATTATATATATATAAATATATATATATATATATATATATATATATATATATATATATATATATAGGGATTCATGTTTATATATCAGTTTGTCGTCGTGCTTTGATGACGATCATGGAAGTTCAAATTGTGTCGGTATTTGTGACTGATCGTAGATTTGCTGTTTTTTATGGGTTAGATGCATTTTAAATGGTGCTTAAATCTAGCACTAAAACTTACCGCAGATAATTTTTATTACCACCCACACAATCAAGGATTGTTAAATAACATATATATATATGTGTTTGTGTGTATATGCTTGTGTGTGTGTGTGTTTGCGTGTATTAAAAAATCTTCAATTAGTTATTAATCGTGACCACATAGAGACTATGTAGCCGACATTTCCAGTCAAGTAAAATATATTCGAAACTTCTATAGAAGAGAGCCACACATTCAACTTTGTTATCTTGTATACGATTTGCGGTTTGATCCTTGCTTGTCAGTTTCCCTTCTTGTTCTGTGGATGATCGTGGAAGGTCACAACGCATCATTAATTTTGAATGAAGGTAGTTCATTATGTAATGCGGCTGGTTAGATTCAGTGCGATTAGTCTTTATAAAGATCTAAGAAATTCTGTTTTTGACTGAAATATCTGTTGCATCATATATTATTTTTTAAACTGTGAAGATTAATTTAGTCTGCTTGTTTTCAGTATACAATTAATAAACGGTATAAAAATATTGGCTATGTATAAACGCACAGCTTATTCATGTATGCTCAGTTCATGTGTACATTTTGTGGAGTGGGTGAACGTCACAAATAACAGTTTATTCAAAATGAAATTATTTTCCTTTTCGTGTTTATTATACGCACGGAATTGCGCCCCTTTGATAATATGCTGTTTAGAAATAGTGTGTTCGCACATTTCAGAAGTGCTGCATATTTTTACAGTTGTGTCTAGTTTTCAAGGTGAATTCAAGGCGTTTGTAACTATTATTCTTTGTTATCTCTCCCACTCTTGTTATTTAAATTTTGGATCGCAGTTGAAACCTGATGATCTGAACTTTATACTAGATGTCAGTTGCGTTTCTAAATTTATTCCTTTATTTGATCTTGCATACACATAAATCCATGCATACATAAAAATACACGTTACGTATATACGTTCATCATCATTATCATAAACAACAAAACAACAGGCTTTGATAATTATTGCTTCACTGTAATATAATTCTGACACAAAATAAAAAAACGATATGAATTAAACTATTAATAAAAATAATATTAAAGGGAATAAGAAAAATGAAAAAAATATTAAACACTCATTGATTGCGCGGGTGATGGTAACAATTCTTTTAATCAAGTTTGCGAGATTGAAGTAAACACAAATCGCATCGTATTTAATCAGTAGTCGAACAACTTAACAAAACTACCGTCAGTCATATCTACTGACGCGTTTCGACCTACCATGATCATCATCAGAGTACGACGGCAAACTGACTAGCAAGAAACAAACCGCAATGCATATGTCTGAAAAGCAAAATTATATATTCGGCGCTCACCTCTAGTAGTCTCACATAAATTGGAAACGTCGGCTGCACATTTTCTATGCAGTTACGAGCAATAATTTTTTTTAACCTTTCGCCATATACATATACACACAACTCTTATAACAGAGTTGTCAAGTGATTATCAGTCAACTCATAGTTAGTTTACGGATAGACTTTTAACACCTAGGTCTACAAAGTAGACGTAGCTGCGAAGTAATATATCCAAAGGTATTTGGAAATAGACCACACATATCCATGGCAGGCCATCATCAAAAACTTTGCCCTCAATTCCCGGGTCTACTTCACGCCTGGTCAGCAGACCACACAATACTAATGCTATTCATCAGGACTAATCTACTATTTAGATCGATCAATGCCAGCATAAAGAACTTTGGTAGTTCTGGTCTGCTCGGAAGTCTGAAAAGTAAGGTTAGTTACATCGGATACGAAGCCAACCGATGAGGAAGTGTGATCAGCACGTATTGAATATGCTTCGCCTGAGGAACTCATTTATTTTTTATTAATGCACTTTTGTAGATGTAAAGTCATCTGAACCGAATCGAATGCCGCTGGCACAGAAGCAGATGGGTCAATTGTGTACGCATTTTATTTGCAAATACGTCAAATGTCGAAAAAGTCACAAAAGACGTATGGTATTTGGAAAATGATTATAAAGTATACGGGTACGAGTACTTGCGGCAGTTCGCGGTATCTAATATAATATTCCCGCTTTCAAAGTTGGACTGTGAACATGCTTGTGTGAAAAAAAGTGGTTTTCGTGTATACAGTTTTGACTTCTGGGAACCAAAGCCAACGTAGAGGCTTCCGACAAAGTGCGGTTTTTTAAAGAATAATCATTTATGTGGCATATGTTGTATTGTCGAAATCACCTGACTGCACTGAGACATCGAGTCCGACAATGCAGCGATGTCATTCATGGCAAGAGTTAAGAGACTGTTATTGTACACCGCAACATTGCGGTACACCGCATAAAAATGCTGGTAGCCACAGATCCATTGTAGACATGCTCACGTTTCGGCATTAATATCGACTGTTAGATAAAGCTTATCTAGCTTTCGTGATTTTTTATTCACTCATATTGTGTGAGTTATTGATGTAGCTGACAAGATATGTTGGTCTGTGAATTACGTCCAGATCTTTACTTTGCAGCTGCAGAGTTCGCATGAGTGGTGGGTGGTCCTGTATAAGTATCTTAAATTTAGAGGGTGCAAATTACATACAAAAAGACTGAACTAAGCCTGCTAATCTATTCAAGTTGGCCTGCGCAGAATCTCATTTGCCAAATAATTATGCACTACCGTTTGAGTAACCAAGATCGACTAACCTATCTCCTGGAGAATCCGACACCTGCATCCTGAATATGAAGCTAGCTTCAATACTGCAGGTTTCCACATTCTTACTGGGGATTACAAAGTCCAACTGTCGCACATTTCGCTATTAAAAGAAGACAGATTTTAAGTAAATATTACGATTTTGATATAAACAACGATTCCATTATATATTATCTTTGTCAGTATACATTAAGCATTGTATAGAGTAAAAAATAGCAATTCATTCAATAGACCGGTTGAATCCCGATTGGGAACTCTTAAAATACTTCCGGAATTTACCACGGATAAGGCTCGAACCTGGGTACGTTTCCTTCGGAGGCTATGACCCTAACGTTAAACACTGAGCCAAGGACAAAACTGGTATACTAAGTGTATTGCTTCTTAGTGTATTAGGTGTTGAGCATCTAATAATAAATTTATGTGTAATTTTCAGTTCAGCCATTATTATGCATTTCTTATTTTATTGGGAAATAAATCAAATTAGGTCAAACAAGACCATAAGATTACGCTAAAGTCAGCATGAATCAAATGTATAATCTCATGTACACATACGTTTCGTGACTTTGTTATGTCCTTCTGGCTCTATTTGAACTTATCTGTTCCTAGGTACGAAATGCCTAATACACAATTGCGTACATCTTCCTTCTCCACAATAATCTATATTTGGCTTTAACTACTATTGCCCAGTTGCCGATTGCCAACTAAATCATAGTTCCTTAAGTGGCAGCTCCCGTTCGGTTATACTGGTCTTCGAATTACATAATATGCAACATTTGCACAGCCACCAGTACGATTTGATTCGATATAAATTATACAGTACGCATTTTATGTCACCTGTCTATTTCATCTGGTACTGACATTAAATTGAACAGTTAAAAACATGTTTTAATGTAGCACTTGAAAATATTTCACATCAGTGTATATTCTAAAAGTAATTTAATGTTGCTATTCTTTCTAGCTTAATTCGCTGGAGGTAGATTCAGTGAGCCCTACTGGCGATCCTTCCGATGTCACTGCGGCCACTATGTCTACCTCATGCACCTTTGCCCCTGCGAGCAGCGATGTCGCTTTTTCTTCAAAAGCTGCCAAATATTCTATGAAAGCAATGCACAATTTACAACATCGTCGTTCCGAGCTGCCCCAGCAACCTCACCTCTACGAGCCTCACGAGCATGATCACCACCACCATCACTATAACCATCGTCATCATCAAGGACAAACAGTGCCGAGCACTAAACATTCCAGAGTGTTGGCGCCCGATGCCTTGTGGTTTGCCATTTCCGATGAATCGCCTGGGCGCAATGCTGTGTTTGTTTTTGCACCACCGTCAGCTTGGGTCAGAGAGGCATGGCTTATGCACTTGCACGATATTCAGCGTCAACAGGCCAGCCTTTTGTTGGCCTTGCAGGACCCAAAACGTTTTAGCACTGCCTTGCAACCGAGCGGTCATTTGGAACGTCAGTTAGTTTGCTTAGCTAGTTCTGCAAATAAACTAGGTGAGTGTGTTGTCAAACGTTCTGTGTGCATTAGCATGAATGCTTTTCTTCAAACAGACGTTCTCCGAATTGTAAAAAAGATTTCTTTTTTGTAGTCTTAAAACATAACAACCATTAATTGAGACCTCATGTTATATTTTAGCCATAAACCATTTTTTTAAATTTACTCATTGGAAACCGGTCTAGATTAGGCAACTTTTTTATTAACTTTCTCCCGAAAATGTTCATTTAAATATGTCTCCTGATTAAAATTGCTAGTTTGGCTACGGCAATCGTTCCAACGATTGCTGTTACAATTGGCCATGTTAAAATTCCCGAGATCCAGAAAACGTTTAGAAGAATGCAGCGCCTGCTCACTTATTATGTTGAAAGATTGTGTGATATCATACGCCCAGTACACTTTCTTCTGCCTTCGGTAACCCTAGAATGATCTAGCTCAGAGATAAATTTTATTCGATTTTGGGAGCACTCTGTGCGGAAACATAGATCCTATATCTATGTATGACTACAGGTATGCATGTATTTATGTATGTATGTATTTACGTATGTATGTATGTATGTGTGTATGTATGTATGTATGTATGTATGTATTTATGTATGCATGCATGAATGTATGTATTTAGGTATGTGTTTATGTCTGTATGTGTGTGGGCGTGTTTATGTATGCATGTATGATCGTGTGTTTGTATGTCATTATGTATTTATGTATTTGCGTGTAGTTATGTATGTGTGCAATTATGTAAGTTTGATCGTGTTTCTACACAATTAGGTACTTTTGTATTTGCGTGTAAGTATGTACTGGTGTGTGTAGTTATAAATGTATGTGTGCAGGCATGTATGTATGTATGTATTTATGTGCTTGTATGTATGTGTGTTTATGCATGTATGACAATTGTGTTTGTCATTATGTATTTATTTATTTGCGTGTAGTTATGTATGATCGTGTTTCTACTTAATTATGTATTTATGTATTTGCGCGTAAGTATGTTTTTTTTGTGTGTAGTTATGCATGCATGTATATATATATATATATATATATATATATATATATATATATATATATATATATATATATATATATACATTATGTTTTCATATATATTAGTTTGTTTATTTATGTGTATATGTCTATGTGTGTACGTATTTAGCTATCAACAAACGCTAAGTTGTCTTAAGAGAATAATCATAATTAACTGCTTTTGCTGTACTATATTTTATTGAAATTAGATAAGCAGCAGAAAAGCTTCAGAACAGGAATTCACATCAGCACTGTTCATTCAGATAGCCCACCGGCTGCTGGTACAGGCTCAATTAGTCTTGGAATCTCCGGACTTAGTCGCTTGACCTTGAGTAGCGATAAACGCCACCACACTGAGGAGTCGGAGAATCGACCACCGAAGGCATCCATTGGTAGACGAATCTTATCTCGGAGTGCTGCTACACTTTGGAGTGTTCAATCTACTGAGAAAACTAGCAAACGACCAGTTTCAGCTGGACACCAGAGGGACACTACCATTAACCAAGTAAAATCCAAGTTTTGCAAACGCTAACAAATTTTGATTCGTTTATTATGTGCATAGAGATAGTCGTATGTTATAAAATCAAAATTCGTCAATTCGTGATTGTCTGTTTTTATTCTTATTAGAGCCAAATTATACTTTCCCGTATAGCCTAGGTGAACATGAAAGTCGATCAAAAGCAGAAAATATTGCATTATTAAGGAATTATTTTCCGCTAAGTAAATTCGAATACCAAATGATATTCTTCTAAATGTTTCAAAAATTATTATCTCATGTCTAATAAAATAGGAGCGTAATTCAATAGATATTTTTATGTTTTAACAGATTTTGAATCACTTCCTCTCCATGCATGTTTGCTGTTACAACATTAATGAGGAATACCATAGTGAATTATACCACTATAATCATGAAAGCATTCTGCGTATTGTGCACGTATGTATACGGGTGTCTCTCAATGTGGAATATGGATTTTATATTAACCATAGAAATTTCCGGCCGGACGACTGGCGGGAATGGTAGCATGAAGATCATCGGGCTTAATTGTATACAGCCATCATTCCGTTTCATGTGTAGCCTCGCGTTTGGTCTAACTACGTAATAGCACCTTCTGTTAAATGGATAGTGGCGGAGTGAGAGCAAGCGTGCCAGATACGAAGAGCAGGTTTCGGCTGCCGAATGAGATTTTGGCCACTGACATCTGGACAGATAGTGCTCATCAACCATATTTGACAGAGGAACTAAGAAAACATAAGCTATGAATACAAACCATCCCTACTAAGAATGGACCTAGGAAAGCCTACATATAACAAAGAACAATACGAACTATAAGGAATCCGTACTGCGTTGGCCGTCACAGGATAAAATGGGTCGCCGTATCTGCTCAATCGTGTAGGGTGGATAAGCGAATTCAGGCTACTGCTGATACCATCTGCGATTCTGCCTCTTTTCTTTCTTTGTACTCTTCTTAATCTAACAATAACGCTCTTTTAGAATATGGTGGGTGTTCATCATAGCACTGAGCCCGACATCGAATTTTCAAATAATGAGCCAACTTTGCAACAACAAGAAGCTCTTGCACGCATGTTGAAGAAATTAGAAATCGCTATATGTTGCGTATCCGAAACCAGAATTCAGGATCCTCTGAGCATTACAGAACGAGGTGCACCATCATCATCAACGCGTTATTGGTTTTGAATCTATTGTTCCACGGAGTATTCTCAATCTGAAAAATGGGGCGTCAGTATTATCCTTAACTCACGAGCTAAAACTTGTTTTACTGAATGGATCTTCGTAAACAACCGACTTTGTGAGGCATGTTTAAATAAATCTGCTAAAATAAATACCAGAAACCTTAATCAACGTTACCTGTTCGTTGTATCAGCATACTCTCCCACTGATTGCAGCACAATTGACGGCAACGGAGAGTTTTATTCCGACGTAAGCTCTACTAAGTAGAACAAGAAGTTCAGAATAGTCTTTGTAATGAGTGACATAAATGCTCATTTTGGACGCTTAAGTAGCACAGAATTTAATTTTGGTGGATGTTCAGCTTTACGTTCGATGCGCATCGATAATGGTGAACGACTGTTGGACAGCTACGCGGAACATATATTATTATTACGTAGCACAAATTTAAGACGTAGTTAAGGCGTTGCGCCACGTGAAGTCCTCTATTCTCCGAAAAACGATTTGCTCAAATAGATCATATAGCAGTTAGTTGTAGTTAGTGCGGTTGCGTCCAGGATCTTCGTTCGTTTTGAAATACTTATGTCGACTTGGACTATGAACTTGTCGCCTAGTTTGGCCCTCATAGTATCAAGAAAAGTAAATAGGAATAGACATCAAATAAACGTAATTAAACTTGAACAACCGTATTTCCGCAAAAATTATTAAGATATTCTAACGTCCAAATTAATTGGTCTTGGTTGCATAATTTTAAATTTGCGTTGAGTGAAGATAAATTCCATTGTACATAATGCAAATATTACTGTATTCGACATTGTTGGATCCTGTTGAAAGTCACTGTTCCTCGGGAAAATATATGTAGATTCTCGAAACTAGACGCCAAACTACATTTTCCTTTAGCTTATAGTAATACTCGTAGAGTTTTGAGACACCAACTTCAAAGCAGTCTAAATGTGATCTCGAAACCTTTTGCGCCAAAAAGGCCGAGGAGATTGAAGAGGCATTCGCATTAGATAACAGCCGATGTTTATTCCAACTTACAAGCTCAACAGGTCCGAGAAGATTAAAATTTAGCGAAACAATAAATGATAGCAACTACCATCTAATAACCGAAAATGTAAGTCTAGATAGACGGGCTATACACATTAAAGATCAATTTTCTGGGGCACCTGTCTGAGCCCCTAACCCCGAACCTATGTCTTTACGAACAGTGGAATGTTTATTCCGAACAAGCATCACAGTTAGAAATACAGAATTCGATACTACCTCTACTATTATCCGCGCAACAGATCCGAGAAAATTAAAAGTTAGTGAAACTATAAATGGAAGTAACAACGAATTAATAACCGATAAAATAAGTCGTCTTGACAGGTGGACTGAACACTTTAGGGATCAGTTTTCTTGGCCACCCGCGTCAGTTCCGATTCCCGAAAGCATGTCTTCATCAACAGTTTGGAATGTTAGTCCCGAAGAACCATCCCAGTTAGAAGTACGCGATGCAATCCTATCTCTTAAACGCCGCAAAGCCGCAGGCCCCGATGATTGGCTTCCAGGATTGTTTAAGGATGGTGACGATATAATTTCAGGAGCGTTGACCAAACTTTTTCATACTATATGGAATAAGGAAACCTGATTTAAAGAACCGACCACTTGACTGGAATGAGTCGACCATCATTCCCATCTTCAAAAAAGGCAATCGTAATTCGTGCGATAACCATCGTGGTATAAGTTTGACTCCGGTCGTATCAAGGTTATTTGCTTCGATTATCCTACGTCGTCTTAGCGCTTCACGTGAACCACAAACAAGAGAAGAACAGGCCGGATACCGCGCAGGACGAGGTTGTACAGATAATGTTTTTACGTTAAGGCAAGTTCTCGAACAGAGACATTTATATCACCGTCCCACAATAGTTGTCTTTCTAGACTTCAAGGGTGCATTTGATTCGGTGGATCGCAATGTTTTATTCCATATCTTGTCGAAAAGCGGTGCGCCCACAAAAAATGTTAATATTATACGAGCTCTCTACAGACATACTTCTGGTCGCGTTAAGGTCTACAACGAATTAACGCATAACTTTACAACCAGCAGTGGTGTTCCTCATGGTTGTTCACTTTCCCTATTTTTGTTTAATTTTGTAATCGATGCTATTATGAACAACACTCTCCCACACATTCAAGTTGCTGGAGTTGAAGTTCCTCCGGGTGATAAACTAGTCGATCTTGACTATGCAGACGATATCGTACTATTATTCGACAATCAGCATGCTGCCCAGGCCACCTTAAATAGATTAGCAGAAGTTGTTCCGTCTTTCGGTATGAAATTCGCACCCTCTAAATGTAAGATAATATTACAGGATCACCTACCACTCACTCTAACGTTACAGCTGCAGAGTGAAGATCTAGAAATAGTCGACAGGTTTACATATCTTGGGAGCTCTATCAATAACGTAGGCAATATGTCCGACGAGGTGAGAATACGGATCGCGAAAGCTAGAGTAGCTTTCTCGAACCTTCGTCATTTATAGAGAAACGCAAATATTTCAATTTGCCTAAAGGGTCGTGTTTATAATGCATCTGTACTCGCAGTCTTACTATATGCTAGTGAAACTTGGCCTCTTAGAGTACATGATTTGAGACGCTTACAGGCATTCGATCACCGTTGTTTGAGAAGTATAGCACATGTTGGTTACAAACAACGTTTAACTAACGTTGACATCCGTAGGCGTATTTTTGGATCTGAAAATAAGTGCTCGTCGTTAGAAAAACAAATAAGGTTCCATCATCTTCGTTGGCTCGGTCACGTTTTGCGTATGCCCTCATTTCGATTGCCCAGTAGAGCTCTGTTCTCATCCAGCACCAAATTGGCGTAAGAAACAAGGTGGGCAGATTCTGACATGGCAGAAACAATTAAATTCACTTAAATCCAAATTGGGTAGTATAGGACCCACTCGTCTGCCAGGATGGGGTCCTCGTGCACATCATAGATTTGGGTTAGAAACCCTTAGCGATATGCCATCGAATCGAGCTCAGTGGCGATCTTGTTGCAGATGTCTAGTAGAAACATCTTTTTAACTTTCTTTTCTTAGTAGGTTTGTTTATGACGTGATACAGTGAAATCCGCAAGGAAGCTGTATTGCTGATGTCACCTTGCTCGAATACTAATTTGGCCATAATGGTGTTGTGGAGAGGTTTAGTTTGCCTCATTTTTGTGAGTTGTCCTGATAAATTTACCCATAGGAGCAAGGTATTCCTTTTCTCTCTGTCTCTCTCTGTCTCGTTGATCTCACTAAAATTTTGTCTAAATTCATTTATATATTTTTTTCCACTCCTTATGGTTATATGGCCGTGAAACATTAGTCACTTTTGACTTTTGTGTGGCAGGACATGATGATGATGATGATTATGATGATGATCATGATGACTACTTCTTAAACGTCGCAAAGCTGCAGGACTCGGTGATTTGATTCGAGCTTATTTAAGAATAATGGTGATATAACTTCTGGGGTGTCAACTCACATTTTAATACTGTATTGAATAAGAAGACCGTGCTGCTTGCTTGGAATAAGTCGATCAAAAGTAAATCGTAATTGCATGATAGCAATCGTGGTATAAGCTTGACTCTAGTCGTGTCTAGGTTATTTGCTTCGATTATCTTACGTCGTCTTAGCGCTTCGCGTGAATCACATACTAAAAAAGCACAAGCCGGATTCTGATCAGGACGACGTTACCTGAAGTTAGGTTATTCAACGGCGACATGCATGTCACCGTCCCAAAATAGCTCTCTTTCTAGACTTCAATGTAGTATTTTACTTTGTGGATCGCAATTTTCTGTTCGATATTCTGTTGAAAAGAGGTGTACCCATCAAATTTTAAAATATATGTGCTCTTTACACAAACACTTCCGGCCGCGTTAAGGTTTTCAACGAAATAACACAAAAATTGATTAGTTGCAATGGTGTTCATCAGGTCTGTCGACTTTCACTTTTTGTTTTATTTTGTAATAGATGCTGTTATAAACAACACTATTCCACACATTCAGGATGCAGGTGTTGAAATTCTCCCGGGCGGTAAACTAGTCGATCTTGACTATGCATACGGTATCGTATTATTATTCGACAATCGAGATTCTTCTCAAGCCACCTTGAATAGATTAGCATTCTTTGTTCAGTCTTTCGGTATGATATTCGCACCATTCACTCCAACTCGGCGACTGCAAAGTGAGGATCTGGTCGTAGTTGACACCTTTTAGTACTTAGGCAGCTCTTTCAATAGCTTAGACAACAAATCTGACGAGGTGAGTATGAAAGTCACGAGCGATAAAATAACCTTCTTCAACCTTCGCCACTTCCGGAGAAACGAGAGTATCTCACTCTTTCTTAAAGGACGTGTTGACAATGCATACGTACATGTAGCTAGTGAGGCTTGGCCTCTTCCGTTTGATTTTAGACGCTTAAAAGCATTTGACCACCTTTGTTTAAAAAGTCGGGAACGTATAACTTACGAAAAACGAGTGGCCAACGCTGACATAAGTAGACTTATTCTTGGATCGGCCAACAATTGCTCTTCGTTAGAGAAAACAAAGAAGGCCACATAAACTTCCTTGGCTCGGTCAGGTTTTGCGTATGCCCTCAATCCGAGTGGCCCGTAGAGCATTATTTTACATCCAGCGATAAATATACTTATGGTGACTAAATTCTCCACTTCATAAATCGCTCTACTTTAATAAATTGTGTACCGAATTTATTATTTTTTTCATTTCTATCACTTTTTTGTTTTTTTCTTATGTTTATATAGAAGCTTGTGAAAAATGTAAATCCGAATAAGTTTGGAATGTTATTGGATTCACACATAATTTGGCGCGCAAAAAGAATAACTAGTTAAACAGAATAGCCTACGCCGTGAAGGCTTCCCTACCTGGTCGTACTTGCGTTTAGATTTCTTTAGATTTTCACTCATTTAAGTGTTTTTTTCTGTTGTTGGGGACAGTATTCGTCGAATAATGGCGTGAGGTTGTGTGTTTATTGGTCTACTTCTTATGCAGCTCTAGTCATCCTCCGGAGTTTTCTCGCTTGAGTGATCTTTTAATTCAGTCAATGGAATCAGTGTTTCTTAACCTGGTTTGACGGTGCTGGCACTTTAATGAGTGGCTGGGTAGAACTGGTACGTTTGTAAGTTTTGCCTTGCTGGCGATGATCTAGATCAAATCGAACTAATACATCGATTTAACAGTCTTTCCAAGCACTGCCAGCTATAGTTGATTATCGCTCATATTCTTGTGGCATAAAGAAAGAAACACAGTTTGTCCTAGGCATTGAAGACATTCGACTTAGCGCCTAATGAAATAGATAAACGAGTTCGGTCTCTGCTTAACTTGCCCAGAGCAGCTGCAACTCCGTGTCTTGTACAGTCTTGAACTGGCCTGACGTTGACACCACTATTAATCTGTAGCATGTTCAAACAACGCCTAAATCCAGAAGCCAAATTTGCTAGATTTTCAAAAATATTTCCATTTCGTTGACAGCTAGTTTTAGAGTTAACGCCAGAATCAGGTTGTCTAGACGAACCCCTTTATAGACCAAACGAGAGTTTATCGCTGTCCGGTGATGTAAGACTTTCATATATATCACGACCCTTGTTTGTTACACTTTACATATGTACTTTCTAGGGACACTTATTCCGGTATGTACAGAATAATATTTTTAGTGTAGCATTCAAGATTACTGGCATTCATAATTTTAAACTACGAATAGTCTACATTTTCGCTAATTATCATATTTTTTAGAACGGCCCTCTTCTTTGTCTTAATTCTTCACTATTTTATCTCTTAACTCGTTAACTAATTTTTACTGGTTGCGGATATACTTATATTTAACGTGTTGTAACTCTTGAGGAACAAGGCTATTGGCAGTTGTAATAACATATTTGCGATAATATATCAATGCATCATTTATCCTCGAATTGACAACTGGTTTTACTTTTCTTATCGAAAACTTGGCTCTATCTCTCTCATATATATATATATATATATATATATATATATATATATATATATATATATATATATATATATATAGTCCAAATGTTGGAACGAAATAAAAACTAATTTATGTATTGAAGGCTTTAATTCTTGAATTGCTCTGTGGAATCACGTGATTTTAATTATTTATTCGTTAGCATAGTTTAATGAATCAAAAATTTGCTAAGGAGACTTCCATTAAATAGCGAGACAATCATGGTTTCGTCCAAGTGGCTTAAATTTGTTAATAAGTGTCCATTTAACATATTACGATCTAGGAATTCTGACATATTAATTGGTCATTTGTGTGTGTGTGTGTGCATGTGTGTAGAAATATTGTCTGTGCTAATTCATTGAAGTATTCGCTTTGACTTGACCTATCTTATGACCGATGCAGTCAATTGCTTGAATGCGAAACACTTTCTCTTGAAGCTAGGTTTTCTATCATCAAAAAGTCTTTAATGAACCGGACATTACCATTGTTCAAGCCTTACTCGAGATTTTTTTCAGGAATTACCAAAAGTAATTCCTCCAGATGAGTTCAAGAGACAGGGCCTAAAGCAGAGATAGTCAGTGTTGTGGAGTAATATGTTCAGAATGTTAAAGGAGATCAGCTGCTAACATAAAATCACATGGAAATAACGAAAGAACTTCAAATGAATAAGCCCAAAAGATTATTGACGCCTGAAAAATAGTCAGGTTTCGTAATTTTGAAATGAGCTGAATACAGCGCTGCATTGATGGATATAATCTCTGCCGAATCGAAATTCAAAAGTAAAATGAAACAATAAGACGAGTCGGCTTTTGTAGCGGCGAAAACAAACACGATCCATGCAAGAATGGAGAAACACGTCAGGAAGACAACGGTAGATACCGACTCGCAAGCACTAATTCTCTATGCATTTAGAATGGCTAAACCAGTTGTAACGGCTCCCGCTAAGCTGTATGGTAAACTGAAAATCCGTAATGACTTGAAGCATCGTGGCGCGCACACCATAGTACAAACCGTCATGTTGCCATGTGATTTGCTTCAGTCATTAAGGAACAAAATAGACAAACACACTGTCAAAAATTTCTTTGATTTGACAAAACAATTGATAGATAAAGCTGCGGACAGAAAAATTGCATCCCTTGGTGTAACCTCACTCGTTACTAGGGTTCCTCTAGAAAAAAGTGCATTGATTGCATGCGAACTGATGAGGAAGATGAGTGGAAACTTTCCTATTGACAATGGGGACCTACCAGAACCTATTGCCAAATTTGCGTAAAAATTACTGCTTTAAATTTGAAGGCCAATATTTCGGCCAAACTAATGGTGCCGCCATAGGGAGTTGCATTGCCCCATTTCTGGAGGTAGCTAATATGCACCACCTGGAGACAAGTGGATTTATATCCATTATGGAGAACTGCGAGCTATACAGAAGGTATTTAGATTTGAAATAGATATTCGAAGAAGCTAATAATGTAACTACTCGCATTAAATTCTCAATTGATGAAGAGTCGAATAACACATTGTCTTACCTGGACACACGGCTCATTCGGGTAAAAGATGGGTGCCAGGCACAAGATCTACACAAGAAATCAACATGCACTGACCTAAGTTATATCTGCGGAATTTGATTACCATTCTGGCGAACCTAATAATGAGGATTTATTCTGAGTATGAAATGGGGTAAAAGTTCTCTAAACTGAAAACGCTTTATAGATATTAATAGGAAATCCAGACAACATCCAAAAGCAGACAGTTAGAACAGGAAAGTACATCTTAATTTTCCATACTGAAAGGAAATGCCGGCAACAATCATAAGAGGACGACTGAATTAAGTAACACAGATTAATATTCCACTACAAAGTTAAATATCATTTTTGATGCACAGTGAGTCACTAGGGTAGATACGAATGGTCAACGGCCGCTGTCATCCCAATCGCTAATCGTCTACAAGTTTGATTTTTGTTGTAACAGTGGTTACATATGAATAATAAAACATTTGATTAGCCTCATTAATCAATACTTGCCCAAGAAGCTCAAGAGCAAAGGCCTAGTATCAGCAAGGAAGTCAGTTATAACAGATCAGATAATCTATACAGGTTACAAAGCAGATAAAATAAATTGTTCAGCACTATACAAAGCAGTCAGGAAGACATTACAATTTATAAGACACTTGCTATTACACAATAAGAGCCAGTTCTCAGCGTACAGAAATTTCCCTCGCACCATATCCAATCTAACTGGCCAAAGATTAGTAGGAATAAAATTATGGCGGTTAAGAACGTATCATCACAAAATTCTTCTAGATCGGGAAAGAAACTCTGATCAAGTTCTTTACAGACATTATCATCGGCAGTAACATCATCTGCGCAGAATTTGTCTACGGACGAAAATAAAATGCCATACTATTTGCGTTCAATTATACAGATACAAATCCAAAAACCTTCACCCGTAAAAGTTATCGTAATGAAAAAAGCCAGAAGCTAAAACCTGACAGTACACAAGCAGTTTGCAATTATGTATTAGGTGTTGCACACCTAGTAACAAATTAGTTCAAATATGACCGGAAGGATAAACGAAAGACAGCATGAACTGAAAGTATAATTTCGTGCACATTCGTTTCGTACTTACTGGCGACTCATTGAAAGGAGCCCGTATTACGTCATTTACACATTATATATTTGGGTGAGGAATGTGGGGAAATCGGACGGTACAATCTCCTATACGAATGTGTTAACCTGCAGTAGGGAAGCTAACTTCATATAAAGTCTTCGACTATATATAATATATACACAAAGTCTGTAAAGGGTACCAACAGTATGACTATTGTGTCAGTACCCGATACCAAAATTGGTACCGAAAATGTAAATGGTACTATCACTATAGTTGCTGGTTAACACAATCGTATAGGAGATGATATTTCCCCACATTCCTCACTAAGATATACAGTGTGTACGGGGCGTAAAACCGGCTCCTACTGATGAGTCGTCAGTTCATTCTTGCAACTCATTTCCAACGCTAACGATGCCGCGCAATGCACGAAATTTTCAGTTAACTTTCAACTTGATTTCCGTCCTTTTTCGTGTGGAAGTCCTATTGCGTTACTACTACTACTACTACTGTATATTGATGTTATTCGTGTGAACTACAAATTAAATAAGACATCAATTGCTGTCCAGTTGGTAGATGTTGAGCACTCGTGAGTAGTCGCGAGAGGCGACGTGGCCGCTGTTTGAACTATGCACCATTTGGTTTAAAATCAGGCAAGTTATCCCCTACACGGCCGTACTCACGCATCTTTGCCGACTTTAGTTTTTGGTCTGTCCTTCGTGCGGATGGATCCTTATGGGCATCACACGTGACCAACTATTGTATCTAACCCTCCTCCTTACAGCTGCATTAAGTCAGTCAATACACTGACAATTAATTTAAATCAAGGTTACGAGCTTCATATTAACACTAATCCCATTTTGTGTATATACATTTGTACGTATAAAATAAGCATTGCACAGTATAGAAAAGGCAATTCATCCAGTAGACTGTTTTCCTTCTTTTTTAGATTTCTTCAATTTATGTCCGGAATTTGCCGTAGACAGGGCTCGAACATGGGCACGTTTGCTTCGGAGTGTTTGACTCTATCAACTCCGCCACGTTGCTGCACACCACAAAATTTTCACTTATACTATACATTACGCTTTTTAATTTTTTGACTAGCCTTTCCATCAGATGGAGCCTTTTTGGCATCTCTTTAGGCCTAGAGTTTCATCTAACCACCCCCATTATTCCATTATGGGAGAAACGCCAGGCTACATGTTTTGAATTTTAGATTTATGCAATTAAACATTCATTGGTTGCGTGGGTGGTGATAACTATGCAATCCAGTAATCTATCAGCAATCAATAAAGTGCAGCATAAGTATGCAATATTTTCATTGATGTGTGTGCTACTAAAGAAAAATGAGTTGTCAATTCCTAGAAAAGCACTATGCCACCTGCAGAATTGATTTTGAACCAGGCTATAATGACAGTATTTAACTTTATGCCCGTGTATGTTGTCTGCATAACGCGTATTATTTTGTTTTTATTAATCAGGTTAATTTCTTTGATTGGCGCTTTCGTAATGCCATTTCCTGATATTTATTTTGTTATTGGTTGAGCCTCATTGGCTTAATGGGTTGCTCCTTATCTGTTACTTTATAGCACTGAGTTTTCTTTCAAACGATGATACCATGAAATAAAGTCCTATGAAAACGGAGACATTCATTCAGCTGTCATGTACACAGCCAAAGGCACCTATTTGTTTTGTACATTTTGTATCAACTTTCTTTGCTTAACTTTTTCATATTACATTGTCAGTTACCGACATTTTTACATTAAAGTTTCTTAATTCAGAATATTATTGATGATAGGGAATGTTTTTCCTAACCTTCTGCTATTAGCATTCTTGCAAAAACGCTTTCTTTTTTCAATTGACTTGCTTTTATTTTGTTTTTTTCTTAATAGACGCAATCAGGACCACTCAGTGGTGGGGGAAAGCACATTTTCGCAGGTTTGATGTCTCCATTTGGTCTGCAGCGGTCTCCACGTTTGTTTCGACGCAGTAGTCATGGTGCGAAAGAGGGCATTACCATTACTCCGATAACTCCGAGCACTGACAATCGGCTTGGTCAATTTCCAGGTAGACTTTTGCTAGCGAAAGTAACAACTTGAATCATTCATCATAATTATGCACAGAAATACCAAATTCCTTAATAAATGATGTTTCACTTCCATATAACCATAGAAAAATTTTTTCATAGGGATAATAATGACAAAAGCATAAATTTAGGCAAAAATATTAAAGAAGTGCAATAGGTGACGGGGTAGATCTAGTTACTATGAATATATCTACAAACAATAATGAGGCAAATTAAATCTCTACACAACACTATTAGGGCTAAGTCAGCATTAAGGGCAAGGCAACATCGGCAATACCACTTCCCTGCGGTTTTCAATTTATCACATAATATACAAAACCAAACCTCGAATCTAAATCTGCCCAACACGAAAAAAAAGTTATGAAGATGATCTGTAACAGGTTCGCCACTGAGCTCGACGCGATGCCATATCACACAGGGTTTCCAACCAAAAACTACGATGTGAACTTCGACCCCATCTTGACAGACCAGTGGGTCCCATAGTACCGAATTTGAATGCAGTTAACATTATTTGTTTCTGTCATGTCAAACTCTGTTTAACTTCTTTCTTACGCCAATCTGGCGCTGGGTTTGAGAATAAAGCTTTATTGGGCAGTTGAATTGAAGGCATACGCAAAGCGTGACAAAGCCAATGCAGCTGATGGGACCTTATTTGTTTCTCTAATGATGATCAATTGTTGATCGATCTAAAAGTACGTCTACAGTTGTCAGCGTTGGCCACTCTTTCGTAATCTACATGTGTCAGGCTTTTCAAACAACGGTAGTGGTGATGGGGATAATGATGATGATGATGATGATGACGGTGATGATGATGATGATGATGATGATGATGATGATGATGATGATGATGATGATGATGATGATCGAGTTCGATCTCATTTAAAAAAGTGTATGCTGAAGGATAAGAATGAAGCATTTATTGTGGAAGCTCCTCACTGTGATAACCAAAATACAGATCGTTTATCGATTTCCCGAATGGTTGCTGTTTGTCTTGTATCTAAGGCTATGCCGACAATGCTTTTTAATACCAAAAGCTGAATTTAATCGATTTTAAGTCCAACACACACATTATGTAGTTCGAAGTCTCCGATATGATGACTTAATCTTATATAAGAAGTCAAACCTATTGTATAAACGGGAGTTATATATTATTTCATGTTGATAGAGCCTTGGTGATACATAGTACGAAAAATACAATCCGTGTTATTGATCAAGGAGTCAATCTTGAACAATTCATCTGGCTGCAAGGTCCGAATTTGATCTTAATCCAGTGACCTACTGCTTATTTTCTTTAATAGCTAGTCCAGTGGATCGGTAATAAATGATGTATTTTTACATAGCTTATCCATTTCCGCCATTTGTCTTATTGGACTATGCTGATGACGCTAAAGCGCAATTAGAGATAAACAGATGAAAATGGATGGGAAAAATGGTTTCATCCTCTCATCTGGAACGAGCGACCTAGTAATCATGTATAGCCAACATATAGCTAGAAATCTCATAGCTATGTCGCGGTGAAGCGTCAGTATGTTATGCTAGTGTAATTTTATGTGTTAATATTTTAAGTAGTTACATGGATAAATTGTCTTTCCTACATTATACAATGCCCTGTTTATAGTGCCAAATGTCTGTATATAATGGGACTGGTGTTTACACCAGGATCGCAACCTTGAAGTAATTGTTATCACCGCCCGCGCAACCACTGTGCGTTTAACTATATAAATGTTCACTTCAGTACAACCTACCCATGCCGTTTGGTGTCTATTCTTTAATGGCAGATTGTGCGTGGTTATTTTGCACTGTAGGCCCACATAAATGCCATGTAGGCTCGAGCTAAAGCACAGGTTAACCAAGAAACATTAGTTTGTATATAACTGAAAATTGTGCGTAGTGTGCGGCAGGGTGGCTCAACGATTAGAGGAACAGATTCCTAAGGAGAGGTTCCCGGGTGCGCACTCATCTCGCGGCAAACTCTCGACAGTACGTGATGAGTTCCCAATAAATACGAAACCAGTCTAAGAGAGATGAATTACCTTGTCTACATTGTACAATGCTTGGTTTATACTTACAAATGTGTGTATATAATGGCACTGGTATTTGTATCGATAATGCAGCCTTGAGTTAAATAATAGTTACGGGATTCATGGAATCACCTGTCTATCGAATCTTCAAGCGTGGTTATTTTGTGGACTAAAAGTTGAGGCCAGAACGCATTCAGTTGCTAGCACGCAGTCAACATTCACAAAATACTTGCATTCAGTGTTAGACAGACGAAGCAAGAGATCGGAGGAAATGTCTCATTCTCCGATCTGGAGCAAATGACTTGGTAATCATGTGTAGCCCAAATATAGCTTGCAATTTCATGGTTATGTGGAAATGAAGCACCAGTATATTATACTGGTGTAATGTTATGTGGCAGTAGATAAAATAGTTACAGGGCTTGTGGAAACAAATGTCTATTGAAACATCAAGCTTCATTCCTCGATGAGCAACATGAGTGGCGCTAAAACGAAATTAGATTTTGGCAGGCCAAAAGAGAGATGAGGGGAAAAGTTTCATTCCACCACCTGAAACGAGCAGCCCAGTAATCATGCATAGCCCACACATGACTAGGAATTTTGTGGTTATGTGGCAGTGAAGCACCGGTATATTATGCCGGTGTAATGATATTTGGTAGTAGCTGAAACAGTTACAGGATTCTGGAGACATATTTCTCCAATCATCGAACGTCGTTCTTGTGATTAATTACGAAGTTCACTATAGCCTCGAATTACAATTTGAAAGTGGACACGATGGCTTAGCTGATCCCTACCGCAGTGACTTCAAGAACAAGTCTTGTAAGTGAAGAAAAACCATGCATGACCTTTGGAATCTGTTTTCAGTTATTTATTACAAAATTTTGCTACTGTGCCAATGTGATTGATACTACGCGCCTACGAAAAACGAAACGTAGACGTGACATAATAGTCGATTTACCCATGTTAACGTTTTAGCTTTTTAAGCTATGTAAAAATTAGTAGCAATAGCAAAGCCTATCTCGATATCTGTATTGCGCTAAATGCTGACTTTATATTTCTCATTTGACCATTTGCAAATTCATGGTTTTTTATTTCAAGAATTTCCAAGCATGCTATTACCGACTGGTCAACAGGCTGTTTGTCCGCGCGTTACATCTTCTGACGTGCGGGGAACGAAAGCCATTGTCACATCTTGTCAGACCAGCCTCACAGAAACAACAGCCAAAACCACAATAGTCGCCTCCACTCCGGTCATCAGCTTTTCTAATTCTAAAAATATTGCACCAGCTCGACCGAAACGACTTTCTCTGGCCAATCGAGCATGGCGCAGTTTTAGACGACCATTAGTCTCGCATGGAGCTAATACCCAGTCGACTGATAAGGCTAGTAATGTCGAACCGATCGTGAGCGCTGTTAATAATGTTGTCTGTTCTCAAGTGGCACCAATTAACTATAATCAGCATCAAAATGACGCCGGTATTCCTATTGATCTCCATAACGCTGATGATTCGACTAAATTCAGTCCTTCTGAACTGCAGGAACAAGGACGCCTTCATAAATCTTTTCATCATTATCATCAGCACCACCACCATCACCATCATCATCACCATCATCGGCATAAGCCCCAAATGCACGAGGAGAATCATCCATTGCATAATAGTAGTGATAATTGTCAGCCAAATGGTGAGAAACCCGATGCGCAGAGCAGAAGAGATATCTCCCCGACGTTATTTGATAATGTTAGCCACAAGGAAATGTTCCAGCAGAGCAAGTCTGAACCAGCTTCTATTGATACCCAACATTTTTTGCTTGATCAGAATCGCACTCAAATAAATTTTCAGTTTATTGGCGATAAATGCGAGGATAAACAACGAACAAAAGACAAAAGTCCTCACAAGCACATGGCAGGCGTGAAAAAGCTCAATACTTCTCTGCGCTCACCAAATAAACAAGATTCTTTAATGAGACGCAGTTTGGACATGTGCATTAAGAACAAGATAATTCTTCCTAAAGTGATCTCTTCGTCGGCTTCCAGACACGATGCCGAAGATAAACATCTCGATACAGATACCGAGCTTGGCTACTTCGATTTAGATAAAAGTATTGGTGATAGGAGCTTTAAGAAACCACTGGTTCGCCAAGCGTCCACAACGCCTAGTAGTTGTGATGTACTCGACGCTGTAGCTGTCTCGAGAGAGCCGTTCAACCTTTTATTACCAATGAAGCGGCAAATAGAATGCACGAGAAGCTTCCGTCTAGAAACTGATAATTGGTTAGTTGGTTTATCCTTCTGGTCAAAACTGACTAATTTATTACTAGGTTAGCAAAACCTAATACATACTTGCACATATATTAGCTCTCCGCAACAAACAGTATTTAACTGTTATATATTGAATTGAATGATGTCATGCTTACCGCGAAATGTGATAACTGATATCGATCAAGGCCAGAGTGTATGGATTTACTGGAGCAGCAGGTGTTCAGAAATAGTTTAATTCTCAATTTCGGTGAACTATAGCATAAATTGAGTGTCCATCATGTTGTTAGCTTGTACCAGACTCGGCAGCTATGGTGTTAATACCATGTACCTTTTCGATACTACAATGTTGGTATCGGTTACTAACACAATAGCCATAGTGTTAGTATCCTTTACAGACTCGGTATATATACATATATATATATATATATATATATATATATATATATATATATATATATATTATATAGAGGAGTTAGCGTTGAAGTCGCATTGTCGTAGGCTTTATATGATGTTAGCTTCACTACTGCAGGTTTACACATTCGTCTAGGAGATTGTACCGTCCTATTATTCCACATTCTTTGACCAAATATATAGTGGTTAAAGGGCGTAATACCGGCTCCTACTGATGAGTCTCCCGTAATCACGAAACGAATGTGCATGAGATTATAATTTCCGTTAATGCTGTCTTTGGTTTATACTTCTA
>JAQBSW010009205.1:0-30054 GCA_029291075.1 Eudiplozoon nipponicum | reverse complement strand
TTGTACCCATGTAGGGAGAGATAGTTGAAAATTGAATTCACGCTTGTTGGAACACATAACAACCAGGTTTGTGGTTAACAAAATTGATAATGCGAGTACGTATATAACTAAACATGTTCTGTCTTTTGAAAAACACGAAATTCTGACAAAACGCTTAAAAATTTAAATTAACGCTAAGTGTGCCAGTATGCTTTACTATTAGACGTTGTCCAGAACCCTGCAATCAAAAACAAATTGTTTGTGCACGGGCACTACCAAGGGACTTTCCATGCCCCATGCAAACCTGTGCTTAGTTCCTTCATTTTGAACATTCTAGACTGATATATGTTCTGATGTATATTTATGTAAGATTTTAATTCTATTTAAACAAAGTTAATTATTATGTTCTTCAAAATCAAGTTTGCGAGCTTGAAGTAACCACCAATCCCACTGCATTTAACCAGTCATCGAACAAAATAGCAAAACTATCGTCAGTTGATCGACGACTGCTTAAATACAATGGGATTTGTGTTAACTTCAAGCTCGCAAACTTTATTTAAAGAATTGTTGCCACCACCCGCGCAATCAATTATTGTTTAATAGTTACTTTGTTTTAATTCTACAATAAATCAGTTGATAAGATGTAGCTAAAGCGCTTTTGTACAATAATGAACGGGCTTTTTACATTCATATTGAGTAATAGATGTTTTCAGATTAACTAATCTACAAACCATTGTCGCTAAATATGATAAAACCGGAAATAACTTAAATACCATTAACCAGAAATAAATAACTTAAATTAAAAATAATACCGAACCAAAACATGCTAAAAGTAAACCTAGTATACCTGCTTGTGCTTTGTTGCCAAAATTGTTGTTGCTCAACTCAGATAAGCCTAAACCTGAATCGTTGTTTATCCAGCGTAGAGCATCTGCAGCAGTAACGCCATTGCTTGCCGACTGGTATGACGGAAAGCGACGTTGATAAGGTTTAGATAAAGACGCGATGTTCGCTTCACTATCAGGTACATTCACGTGAGCAGGGCGCTGCGGAGGAATACTGCTTCGACGCTCGTCATTTGTATCACTTGCTGTTAAACGAAATAAAAACTATATCATTATGGAAGCATGACGATAAATTTAAAGATGAGGATCGAAGCAAAACATGCATATTGTGATGATGATAATGTAAATGATGCTGGCGATGGTAATGATGGAGACGATTCTGGTAACGGTACTGATTATAATGATTACGATGATGCTGATGACGATGATAAGGTTAGTAAGAAAAGTGTTAGTGCGAAACTCTGACGGCAGCTTTGCTATTATGTGCGACTGGTCATATAAAATATGATTCATCAGCATGTACAGCAATATAAAACACCGTAGTAACTAATGATTCTCTGCCAAAAAACAATAAAAAAATAGCAAAAAGGAAAGACAGTTTTATATTCACAGAATAATAATTTAGACACACAAAGTATTAGTGCATTATTTACCTAGATAACACACTGAAGTGAGGCTAGCTAGACCTCTACATAACAACTTTATAGACAAGTCAACTTTATGGAAAAACAAAATCAGCAGCACAGCTTTCGTGCGGTTTTCACAATATCACGCCATTAACAAACCAAAACCTCGCAGCTAACTCTGCCCTACAAGCAAAAGAAAGTTACAAAGGTATATCTACTAGAAATCTGCAACAAGATCGCTAACATAATAGGCTCTCAGGACAAGTATTAAGAGCAACGATAGATTCCTTAATATATAATTATGCTTCTCGGTACGATTCACAAAATGGGCTCAGTGTTGCCTTTGCTTACCGTTGACGGGTTCAGTGAATTTTATTTCAAACATCATTGCAAAACTACTGTCAACCACAATGAGATGCAAATGTACCAGACCATAGATAGGTTTTTTAGTGGGAACAGAAGAGTAAAATTAGAATTACTATAATCAAGGTTGCGATCTTGATATGAACATATGAACTATTAAGTAAATACATTTTTTAGTATAAATTTACAATTTTATAGTTTAGAAAAGACAATTCATCCAGTAAACCAGTTTTGTCCTTATTTGGAACACATCATGTACTAATCAGAATTTGCAGCGGACAGGGCTCGAACCTGTGCACGTCTGCTTCGGATTCTGGTGCTCTAAAGACCGAGTCACACTGCCACACAAAGTTTTATTGAAATGAACATTTAAATAATTAAACTGTGAGTGACACAGTGGTTAGAGCACCAGATTCCGCAGCAGACGTGCCCCAGGTTCGAGCCCTGTCCGCGGAAAATTCTGGCCAGTACGTGATGAGTTCTCAATAAGGACGAAACCAGTCTACTGAATGAATTTCCTTTTCTACACTATACAATACTTATTTTATACTGACAAATGTATGTACTTAATGGGTTAGGTGTTTATATCAAGATTACAATAATTTTTATCACTGCCCGCGCAACCAATGTTCGTTTAATTATATAAAAGTCAAATAAGAACTCAGATAAATACTGTTTGTTGCGGAGAACTAATATATATGCAAGTATGTATTAGGTTTTGCGAACCTAGTAACAGAAGGATAAACCAAAGGCAGCATGAACGGAAAGTATAATCTCATGCACATTCGTTTCGTGCTTACTGGCGACTCATCAGTAGGAGCCGGTATTACGCCCTTTAACCACTATATATTTGGATGAAGAATGTGGGATAATAGGACGGTAGATTCTTCACATTCTTCACCCACATATATAGTGGTTAAAGGGTGTAATACCGGCTCCTACTGATGAGTCGCCAGTAAGCACGAAACGAATGTGCATGAGATTATACTTTCCGCTCATGCTGCCTTTGGTTTATCCTTCTGGTCACAACTGAACTAATCTGTTACTAGGTTCGCAACACCTAAGAACTCAGTTAGTTTTCCTTCTCATAGATATCCAAGGCCGAAGAGCATAGTTTAGCCAGAGCATTTTGATTCAAGGCGCCGGCAAATGCATTCCCTTCTGTTTCTATCAACAATAGCAGGTCTGTCAGTGTACTTTAGGACCTGAACTTTTGTTTGTAAAGGCTGTTAGAGACGCATATTATAGAAGTTACACTAGTGGCAAAAGCCCAAGCTTAAAACCATCTTAAGTCTGTAACAAGCTTCAGAAGTAATGGGTAACATTATATTAAAACATTCCAACTTTGATTTATATGCTGCGTTTGATGAGATATTACAATTATAATAAGAAATAAACCAACGCATTAGCGGAAGAGGATTCCATGATTAACAGAATTTCAAGCAATTTAATACTGCCGGTATTCATGAAGCCAGGTTTTTAAAAATGTGTAATTAGATTTGTCATGCGGTTACGCCTTTACTAGCACAGCTAAATAAAGAATTAAATATCAAGAAACATCTGCTAGCTTTACTACTATGGTAATTTAGTGGGTTATGATCGGTAGTGGAGAACAAACAGGTAAATTTGATTGGGTTTTGTCTTGCATTTTAAATAGTTGTATTACAGGTAAATATTGCGAAACTGCATATATCATTGATCAAACTACATCCCTTTTGCTTAAATAAATTATAAACCATGCATACCCGTTGCAAATATGAGTATGTTTCAGGTCTGCAAGAGCATCTAGAGAGTAACAGGCTGGGCGATAGTACATAAATATTTAGGGGTGACATTATATACGGAGCATCCTAACTATACCAATCTCGAGAATGCTTCTACACTTAGATTGAAATGGACCAAGCAATAGGTGGGATTTTTACTGGAAAGAGAAAGGTCAAATTCGAAAGATCGTTTTCCCTCTTTCAGACAGTCTGATATCGAATATCGAAAAGCAACATTTAGCCAAAGCATTTGTTTTACGGCACCGAAAAACGCTGTCGAGCAAGTTTCTTTTAACGAGAGCAGATTCGTCGTGCAAATTTTAGGTTAACTGTCCCAATTTGAATTAGATGTTACACTTCGAGGAGCATCAAACTCATAACAAGGAAATATCGCATAAAGCAATGCCCTAATGTCAGGGGTTCTATGGCAGGCAGAATTGCCAAACAATATAAACCTTCTGGTATTTATGAAACTGGGTTTAAAACATCCAAAATCACATAAATAATGTATTCCATTAAGATATTTTCTGATTACGGTTGATACTTCAATTAATGAGCCATCAATATGTTTCGCTGTGTCCTAAACTTTGCAGCGATGTTATTAGCGCTATGCATATAAGCTAAAATTGCGTCCATTCAAATACGTCAGGTAGTTCTGGCTACTAATGAAGAGTTTCAAACAACAGAATAGACCAAAATCCAGTAGATTAACGGTTCCAATATAAGCACGTGTGCACCTGAAAGTTGGAAAAATAAACTGAAATAAAATGAATTCTTGGTTTCGTTATTTTTCGAATAGAAAAATATATACTACTTACATGTACCAATGCAAAATACACCAGGCTTATAGCGAGCTCTTGATGCGTAATATGCTCCACGTCCACCAGAATCGTTCGTGACGTTTGCCTTTTCCCAAAAATTACCACTACCAGCCCCATTAGATCTACAGTTTTGCGCAATTGCAGTAATGTCAGACATGTTATTAGCAATCGAATGTTTCTGTCGCTGAATATCGGAGAGCCGACGCGAATAACTGCTGCTATTATAACTCGCCAAAGAACCAGCAACTCCACTCTTCAGAATGGCCTCATCTTGGTTGTAGTCCATGAACAACGGATTAATTCGCTGCCCGCTCATACGATCAGAGTAAATAAGAGCAGCATTTTTCGCTTGATCCACAGGTCTGAAGGAAATATTACAGAAAATAAAACTTAGAAAACATATATCCTTTGAATGTTTGCGGAGTGCCGGCTTCATATGTTGAATCTCCGCGATCTGCGTTCATGGATTGTCGCTTTGCACTACCAGATTCGTAAAGCTCATACGCCTAAACATTTTGGCGTGATCCGAGAGCATAATTTACCAAAAGGCAAATGCTGCCTTTTGTCTGTTTATTACAAACCCGAACATGGTCTTGATCCTGTAAAAGAAACATGTTGCGCGACGGGGAATAGATTATTTACCCGATTTTCGGCTTGCGCACCGAATTGTTTGAATCGAATGTCATCATGATTTTCCCAAATATTTGACCCTGTCAAATATTTTTTGAAGAATTGTGAAGTGCGGGCGTAACAGCGATGGACGTTACGATAGGCGATTATTGGATGTCGCTTTGCACTATCAGTTTCGCAAAGATCCGATTGATCCCCATTTCCAATTACGCTTTGAGTTCGTCTTCGTTGTGGCTCGGTGCTGATTCGACCGCGGAAGGTACGATCTAATCTTCGTTGACTGGCTACGTTTTGATTCCTAGTTTCCGGAATCATCATCAGGTCTTCAATTAAACATACACATTACAATGCTCACAACAGCAGATTTAAGCAAATGTGGTAACCTCGTTCCGAAACAGTTCTGTTTATATATTTTTTTAATCTTATGACTTACTAATGGTTTTAAACATAGAGTGGGACCAATTCTTTGTTTAAAACCATTAGTGAGTCCAAAGATTCGGAACGAGGTTACCACATATGCTTAAATATGCTATCGTGAGAATTGTACTGTGTATGTATGATTAAAGGCCTGATGATGATTCGGTAAATTACGAATCTATACGCAGCCAGTCAACGAAGATTAGATCATACCGCATTTTCAATGGTTACTGTGAATAATGTTGATTCCTTCGGAGGTCGAATCAGCATCCAGCCACGACGAAGGAGAACTTAATACGTACTTGGAAATTGGGATCAAACTGATCTTTGCGCAACTGATCGTTTTGTCTCCATTGAGCAACCATTTAACAATGGCCAAGACTGCTCGAGGGTAACATAGAAATTAAGATTGCTCTTCTTTCCTACGCTTTACTTCCAAAGAACTGGTTTATTTGTTCCAATATTAAACAAGTCGTCCATTTACAAATCTTATAGTTTATTCGTATATATGTTGAATTTTGCATTGGTTGACGATTGCCTGCGGGGAGCCGTTTAGTATATGTATAGGCTCCAGATCAGAGATGACCATTGATGCTTATTTAGAGGTCTTTGACTTTAAAGCCTGTCAGCTAGACAAATCTTGAGCGGAGTTAATAGCCTTCTGAAGTTTATCATACTTTACTGCCACCACCACCACTCTCCATTTCGAGGAGTGGAACAGTCACCTCAGCCAAATCAAATTCCATATAATTGAATATACCGGGAGCGATAAAAAAATCAGTAAAGTCATCACCGCCAGAAATGTGTATATTGGGAGAAACGGAGCATTTGGGTCAAAAGTTGAGGTCAATCGCAATAGGTGTATGAGGATGCCTATTAATGCGTATACAATCCTATGCATCTTTATGACAGGCCCCAAGTAGTTCTACTCTCTTGGTCGACTGCGTGACACTTAATTAAAAGCCGATGACAATCTTAATAGAGCAACGATGGTGGGCCGCGGATATTGGTGGCAAAGGTGTGTAACATTTTTTACCACGCAATCTGTATACGTTATAGACTACCTAGGCTGGCATCGTTCAATTCTCCCGTTCTTTTCGAACCATTTTGAGCAAGAATAACAGTTGCCACATTTTCTGCAGCAAAGAATAAACTGCTATTATGATTTAAATCGGATTCTTCCTAAATATAGTGGTAAACGGATCTTTTAGATCTTTCCGAACCTCCACTTTCTACTTTAAATAGTTCTAAATAGGGGCTTAATATCCTAAGACATTGTGGTCTTATATGAAAATGAAAACCTGCAGCTTTATCAAAAGGAGCTTCGATATTGAACTTCTAGCGAGATCGAAAGATCAACTTGTCGTAAACTACACAAAATTAAATATATGGCGGTGAGAGGAGACTTTGGACATGATAGGGCTTCAGATCTCCGTGAGATCTGTAAACCCTTAGTAGAACGTCAAATTAGAATAAATTAATAGCAACGAGTTAGTATGGTTCTTCATTCAGTGCATGACCGGCAGCAAATATGGTGTAAAGCTTTAGGGTTAGGAGCTATTTCCTCATAGGGCCTCATATTTTGAGCAGTTACATGGAATGGTATTGTATAGTACATATTATTTACCTAGTAATGAATTAGTTCAAATAGGACCAAAAGTATAAACCAGTCAACATGAGCAAAATGTTTCATTTTATGTACACATGCGGTTTGTGCTTACTGGCAACTCATCAGTACGAACCGGTATTACGCCCTATACCCACAATATATATGGACAGTTTGACATCAAAATTGCTTATTAAAATTTACATTGCAGCGGTAAATGAGTCATTCTTTTGATTCTATTTGAACTAAATTGTTACTAGGTGCGCAATACCAAATACATACTTGCATATATATATATATATATATATATATATATATATATATATATAATATATTCGTTCATATTTTCGCTCACCCAATTCTAACTGCACACTTGTCGTAACCAATCCCCTCTTAGCTATGTCTGTATAGCTTTTACTCAATTTAGACTACTTCTTTTTTCGTAACGTTGTGGTGTCATGACTTTCATTGTTAATGTGTCCACGATTAATGTGTCTGTCGTATTTCGTGGCACACATGTTATTTTTATTATATATATATATATATATATATATATATATATATATATATATATATATATATATATATCTAAGTTTTATTAGTCATTGGTACTTAGTAACTACAATTAGTTCAAAGAGGACCATAACGATATACCAAATTCATCATGAATGAAAGATATATTCTCATGTACATGTTTTTCGTGCTTTTTAGCGACTCATCATTGGTAGCCGGTACTACACTCTATACTCACTTTATATTTAATCAAGAAATGTGGGACAGGTAGCAGTAATACGGGCTCCTTTCGATGAATCGCCAGGAAGCACGATATTATACCATTCGTTCATGCTGAATTTGGTCTATTTTTCTGGTCCTATTTGAGCTAATTTTTTAATAAGTACGCAAAACCTAATTATAGAAGCTATGGTGTTGGTAAAGATATGAAGTAAGTTCTCGGGCTTCATTGCCAGAAGACAATTCAATTCTTGCTTAAGCTCTTCAGTCATAGTGTTCCAGTTGACATTTAGTGCGTCATTAGCAATAGTCACAGATGTCAGTACAAAAACGCATAGGTTTCTTAAGGCTTTCTGTGTGCAAGGAGATTAGTACGGACAAGTGATACGTATATACTGTGGAATTTCAATAGAATCAAAACAGTCAAAATATATGAAAGGATGCATTGATTGAACTAGTTGAGCACTCATGGTACGCTTTCGTGTGGTACATAAGGGACGAAAAACTCCTGCTTAAGAATACACAGCCGATCTTGGTGCCATGGAATGAAAACGTTACATCAACTTGATTTACAAAGTTAAACCTTGCGGAAAGTTGCCACATGTAGTGCTGTAAAATTAAGTTAACAATAACCAGGTTACGGCTAATGGTATAATTAAAAAACCTGGTACTGAAATTATATATACTTTACGCTAAGATTTATCTTCCTACAGTTCAGAATCCTGCGTAATCGTGACGATTGAACCACCGACAATCATTCGGTTGCCTAAATATCGGACATTGCCAGTGATCAAACATGTTGGTTTCACAATTTATCATTTGCATTATCATATGCATGCTTACAACTCTGAAAATCAGGTTAGCTACGCGGAAACAGACATAGGTATAGTGAGTTTATAGCTTTATAGTCGGTCCTGCTTCACGCTGCAGAGCATAGAAGATGAAGCATTATAGTTGTTAGTGCATAAACAGCTTTGGTAATCAACGTTTTCGCCCAATTTGGTTTAGGTCATGGACAGATCAGTGCCTGTCAGGATTTATCAATAACAAAGCTCACGAGCCAGTAATTTCTATACAACAGTTCTTAGACATTCCATCCCCGTCGCACTTTGTTATGAAATGTCTATTTCGCTGGTCGGATCCTTGTTTGAGAAGGCCAGCTTAACATCCTGCTCACTAGGCCACCGAAGCAACTCCGATGGTTAAATGTTGGTATTCTGTGTGCAGCGCTGTTATCGCTCAATTTGATTCCAGAATTGGCTGTTGCGGGATAATTGGTAGCAATTGTAGGTTTAGTCAAAATCTTGATTCCGATACATTTCCAACTGCAAAGAATGTCTTTTACCTTGATTGATGGGGGTTTAGTGTGACGGGCTGAGTAAGAACACATGAATTAAGGCCAAAAACAATCTGTGTACCTGGAAATGTGATGAAATTAAGATTTTACCGACCTACGAGTGCTATCAATTGTCCCGAAACAGTCAATTGTGGAATTAAACTCCGATGGTTGGCTGAAACCACAGCAGAAGTACACCAGCTATCTCTTGGCCGGATATCTGATCATGGTTTACTGTACCCTCACAAACCAAGAGAAAATTGAATGGGAGAATATATGAGGTTCTAGCGGCAAACAAGGTTTAGTGGAGAGACCTGGTTATTCGTACCTTAGGCTCATTAGCTTCTCGAGACCCCACCGTACGGAGATCTAGGTTGCGTTTATTGTACGTTATTGTAAAGTTCGATAGTCAAGTAGGACTTTCGCAATAACTTTGAATAGCTGAAAGGCGAAACCCAACCTGGCTGGATCACTCTAGTATTTTAATGCTACAGGGAGCTGAGCCCAAATTATAGAAGCCGAGTTCTCGAAACAATTCTAGTCTTTTTGGGACAAACAATGCGCAGGACCTTTTCTTTTTCTTGTAACTAATAGATGTCCTATTAGTATGACAATTCTATGAAGAATTAGAGTAAGATATTTGAGCATAAGTAGTACCTCATGACACCGTATAATGTATATTCTACGCAGGAAAAGCAAAATATTTTATAGCTTCAATATACAAAATGAAGTAGCACAAATTTAGTAAACGCTACGCGTAAAAGCGCATGCCTTTCCTTTAGCTCTTATCTTAAATCTCGTCAATGCGCCAATCCGAGTGTCGAGGCATTGAGTCCCAGTTGGCGTGCAATAATGTCCGGACAGCTAAAATTGTAACTAGTGTTAACATGTTTGCGATTAAAATGTATTTAATTTTACAACACATGCAATCAATGACAGCAACATTCTTATTGGCTACCATAGTAACAACAAAATAATTTTGCGTTGTAATCACTTTTCTTTATTCTCCAATATAATGAGGCCATGAATTGATCTTTTAATGAATAAGCTTCAGAGACTCTCTCAGGTATTGAAAACTATTATCATTCAAATTAAAACATTAATTGCGAACGCAAGTCGTGAAATTATAAATGAATAACTAAATAATTTGACATATATCCTGCTTTTATACTTTAATTCATTATATACATATATAATCAAATTTTATTATATATTAGTGTAAATAAATAATACACTAAGTCATTGAATGAACTAACACATCTCTGAAACACAACATAGGATAAGCATTAACTTTAATAAGCCGACAATAACTAATTTCAAGTACAAGTAAACTAATGTAAACAAAATAACATTATTAGACTAATAAACGTGCTTCAAGGGTGTAACATTAGTATATATTGTGTTGAAAAAGATACGTGCAAAGCTAAGGTGAAATATCAAATTAATATAAAATACAAATGGATTTTATCAATAGAAGCACAGATGAAAATAGAAGATTTAAATTTTACCCGAGGATATCACCCACATTGGTGGGCTCTTGTCTTTTCGTGATAGCTGTTTGATTCATCGGACCAAATGCTCCACTATTTTTCTTACTAAATATATCGACAGCTGCCTCTTCATAATTGTGACCAATTTTCTTGGAACCCATATTTCTGACAGTCTCATTTATGCTTTCACGATTCACTCCAGTAGGAATACAATTTCTCAGCGGCTGCTATGAATGAATGAAGAAAAGTAAACACATTAATAAGAAAATTCGTTGATTCAGTCCAGTACTAGGAACCAAAAATCAACTGGTAAGTATTCAACTAACGACAATTACCAAACAGGCTATAATATCAATGACTAATGATGCACTGCATTAAAGTAACATGGCAGGATTTGACTTTATAGTTATTGTGCGATAAATATGGCAGAAGACATAAAATTAAATTAAACTACTATAACGTTTTAATTTTATTATGTATTATTATATATATTTTATTTTTATTTATTTTGTTATTTATTTATAAGAACAACATATACAACAGGATAATTTCAAACAGAAGTTGGTATAAGATTGGAAGGCCGTCTCTAATACGCGGCTTCCATGCCGTAAGGTGTTAGTTCTACGACTTCAAAATAGAACCTGAAAGCTTAATGAAAACAAGTCTTTAAATCAAATTTGCGAGCTGGAAATAAACAACAATCCTTTTGCACCTAAATAATCGCAGTAAATAGAAAAACTACGCTCGGTCACATATATTGAAGAGTTACGAACTTGCATGGGTATTATCATAAGCACGACAGAAGACTGACCATTATGTATCAGGTCTTGCGCACCTAATAAAACATTAGTTCAAATATGACTATGAGAATAAACTAAAATCAGCATGCGCACATTCGTTTAGTGGAGACTCATCAACAGGAGCCGGTATTATGTTCTATGCCCACTATAAATTTGAGTGAAGAATATGGGACAATTAGACGGTACAATCTCTTATACGAATGCGTCCACCTGCATTAGTAGCGCTAGCTTCATGTAGTCTGCGGCAATTTTAATTCAAAGCCATTCACTATATATATATATATATATATATATATATATATATATATATATATATATATATATATATATATATATATATATATATATATATATGACTAACAAGGTTCAAACTGCAATGCGTGGGAAATCAAATTTGCGGCTCAGTCTTAATGTTTTTGTCAGAGAATACCAAATGTGTAACAAACAAGGCTTTTGTGGCTTCGCCACACGTACATAATTGAGCAATCATTGAGTGCGCAGGTGGTGATAAGAATTCTTTAAATCATTTCTCTGCAACAAACCGTATCTAACTGTAATATAATGAAATATATTATGTCGTGCTTACCGCGAAATGTGATTACTGATATCGATCAAAACCAGAGTGTATCGATTTACTGGAGTAACAGGCGATCAGAAATAGTTGTAATACTCAATTTCGGTGAACTATAGCATACATTGATATCTATCATGTTGGTACCATGTACCGACTCGGCAACCGCATTGTTAGTACCATATACTTTTTCGGTACTATAATGATGGTATCGCCTACTAACACAATAGCCATAGTGTTAGTATTCTTTACAGTCTCGGTATTATATGGAGTGAGTTAGCGTTGAACTCGCATTGTCAAGACTTTATATAATGTTAGCTTCATTACACATTCGACTATGAGATTGTTCCGTCCTATTATCCCACATTCCTCACCCATATATAGTGGTTAAATGGCGTAATACCGGCTCCTACTGATGATTCGTCAGCAAGCACGAAACGAATGTGCATGAAATTATACTTTCCTTTTATGCTGCCTTTGGTTTATCCTTATGGTCACAAATGAACTATCTTGTTATTAGGTTCGCAACACCTAATACATACTTCTTTCAATCATGTTTGTGTGCTTGAGATAATCATCAATCTTAATAAATCTAACTGGTCACACAACAGCTAAACAACCATCAGCAAAGCATGATAGAAAACTGATTAACAAGGATCAACCGGCAACGCGTATATAAAGCATGGAAAGATAGAAATGCAGATTTCACGACTCATCTCACGTACATTGTTATTAACAGCAATATCGAGTGCAAAAGTTCTTCGTATTCATGAGCATAACAATGCTTTAAATCAAGTTTGCGAGCTAGAACTAAACACCAATAATAATATATTCAATCAGTCGTCGAACAACGGTAGTTTTGTTATGTTGTTTGACGACTGGTTGAATACAATGGGATTGGTGTTTACTTCTGGCTCGCAAACTTGATTTAAAGCATTGTTACCACCACCCGCGCACTCAATTATTGTTAAATTGTATTGCCTATATATGTATATGTGGCGAAAGCTGCAAACAGTTAATGTTCGTGACTGCATAGAAATTGTGAAGCCGATATTTCCAGTCAAGTTCAATGTATGCAAGACTTTTAGAGGTGAGAGACGCACATCTAAATTTGATTTCCATATATACTCAATGTGGTTTGATCCTCGATAGTCAGTTCGCCGTCGTACTCTGATGATGATCATGGAAGGTCGAAACGCGTCAGTGCGTTGCGGCTGGCGGCAGTTTTGTTGTTGTTCGACGACTGGTTTAATACAATGGGGTTGGTGTTTACTTCAGGCTCGCAAAATATGACGATATTCCAAAACCAATGTTAACTGGACTTGATGCCGAAAATTCGAATTTACTGTGGACGAAGATAATATCCACTATGCAAGATATAAGTACTACTGTATGTGTCATAGTAGATTCCCGCAGAAATAAGTATTGTGTCTCTGTATAATCTATGGAGATTCTAGAAACTAGGCGCCAAATTCTTGCAGGCTGGGCTAACAATAATAACACTCGAAGAGCTCTTATTAACTAATTTTTCACAGCCATATAACCATAATAATAATAACCAAGTAAACCAAGAAAATTTAAAAAGAAGAATGATGATAATGACAAAATATCATAATCTAGGCAAACAAATGATTTTACTTTACTTTACTGCGGCTGACTCCTTTTGGAGGATAAGCCGGCTCCATTGATTTCATGGAGTTTCTTGGGAATTTGGTACAAGTGGTGTCCCCTCACCACTCGGCTTTTTGATCGAGGACGCACCTCTAGCCTTAAACAAATGATTAAAGGAGAGTGATTTATATGGGGGTCAATCTAGTTAATGTGAGTATATTTACCTAGCTAATACACAGATGTAAGGCGAAATAAACCTCAAAACATCACCATTATTACCAAATCAGATTAAACCAAGGCAGCATTGGCAATGCAGCGGCGATTTACATGTCGATGTTCAAGAATTTGCCTTAAGGTAAAAATAATATCTATAAAACCTCATCCTGATCGGAATCCAGCTTGTCGTTTACTAGTATGTGATTCACGCGAAGCGCTAAGATGAAATAAGATAATCGATGTAAATAACCTAGACACGACTGGAGTCATGTTTTAACACGATTGTTATCACACGAATTACGTTTTCTGTTTTTCAAAATAGGAATGACATCTTACTCATTCAAGTAAGTGGTACGGTCTTCTCATTCCATATAATACGAAGAAGTTTATTCAACTCCCAAGAAATGATATCACCACCATCATTAAATGATCCAGGAAGCGAATCATAAGGGCCTGCGACTTTGCGACGTTTAAGAGAGGATTGCATTCCCTATTACTAAATCTGATGGTTTATCGAGATTAAAATTGAACACAGTTGACACAGGCATGCTTTCGGGAATCGGAACTGAGGCAGATGCCAAAGAAAACTGATCTTTGAAGTGTTTAGCCCATCTAGCAAGACGACTTATTTTGTCGGTTATTAAATTGTTGTTACTAACACTTATAGCTTCCATAATTTTCAATAGAAGCTGTCCCATTGAAAGAGCCAATAGATAAACTAAATTTCGGCTGAAGCGTCAAACTAGAACCAGTATAGACTTCAATTAGTCCACCGGATGTATTTTGATGCTCATAAGGAGTAGCATGGCCAGTTGCCTTCCTCCAAATCATCCCTGGAACGCATCTATGTGAGAAAGGTTCTTACTAAGTCTGCTATAGGAACAGTAAGCATGAAAAGAATGTGCACGAGATTTTACTTTCCGTTCATGCTGTCTTTGGTTTTTCTTCTAGTCATAATTGAACTAATTTGTTACTAGGTGTGAAACATCTAATACATACTTGAATATATATTAGTTCTCCACCACAAACAGTATTTTACTGTTATATATTGAATTCAATGATGTCATGCTTACGGCGAAATGTGATAACTGATATCGATCAAGGCCAGAGTGTACGGATTTACTGGAGTAACAGGTGTTCAAAATAGTTGTAATTCTCAATTTCGGTGAACTATAGCATAAATTGATATCCATCATGTTGGTACCATATACCGACTCGGCAACCATAGTGTTAGTACCATGTACCTTTTCGGTACAATAATGTTGATATCGGTTACTAACACAATTGCCATAGTGTTAGTATCCTTTACAGACTCGGCATATATATTATATCGTGTGAGTTAGCGTTGAAGTCGCATTGTCGAGACTACGATGTTAGCTACTGCAGGTTTACACATTCATCTAGGAGATTGTACCGTCCTATTATCCCGCATTCCTCAACCAAATATATAGTGGTTAAAGGGCGTAATACCGGCTCCTACTGATGAGTCGCCAGTAAGCACGAAACGGATGTGCATGAGATTATACTTTCCGTTCATCAAGTTTGTCCACTGTCAAAATCTCAATACGCACATGTAAAAGATAGCATATGAACAAAACGATCAGAATGCAGGCGGCGGATTAGGCGACCTAGACTATATAGACGATATAACAGTTAAATACTGTTTGTTGCGAACCCAGTAACAAAGTAATTCAGTTGTGACCAGAAGGATAAACCAAAGGCAGCATGAACGGAAAGTATAATCTCATGCACATTCGTTACGTGCTTACTGGCGTCTCATCAGTATTACGATCTTTAACTACTATATACTTGGATGAGGAATGTAGTGGTATCGTCCTATTATCTCCCTGAAGATGAGACTGGAAATGAAGTCTCGAAAATTAGGAAAAATAAAAATGTAAAATCCTGTTCAAACGTCATTTTCAGATAATCAGCCGATGGAAGGCTTAAAAAAGAAGGTAAAATTGAGAACCCATCAATCCAGGCTAATAATCAGAGCACCTGAAAATGATCAAAATTCAATATTTAACCGCACAAGAAAAATGTCGTCAAATCCACAACGAAAAGGACAGCACCGCGCAAAGAGGTACGTTTGAATAATGTGCTATACTTCTCAAACAACGATGATGAAATGCCTGTAAGCGTCTCAAATCATCAACTCTAAGAGGCCAAGTTTCACTAGCGTATAGTAAGACTGCGCTTACAGATGTATTATAAACACGACCTTAAGAAAAAGTGAAATATTCGGGTTTCTCCATAAATGACGAAGGTTCGAGAAAGCTACTTTAGCTTTCGCGTTTCGTATTCTCGCCTCGTCTGACATATTGCCTAAGTTATTGATAGAGCTCCCAAGATATGTAAACCTGTCGACAATGTCTAGATCTTCATTCTGCAGTCGCAACGTTGGAGTGAGTGGTGGGTGATCATGTAACAGTATCTTACATTTAGAGGGTGCGAATTTCATACCGAAAGACGGAACAACGTCTGTTAATCTATTCAAGGTGGCCTGAGAGTGTTTTTCATAATAGCATCGATTACAAAATTAGACAGAGATGGGAAAAAATGGACAACCTTGACGAACACCACTGCTGGTTGTAAAGTTATGCGTTAATTCGTTGTAGACCTTAACGCAACCAGAAGTATGTGTGCAGAGAGCTCGTATAATATTAAAAAATTTTGTGGGCTCACAGATTTTCGACAAGATATGGAATAAAACATTGCGATCCACCGAATCAAATGCACCCTTGAAGTCTAGAAAGACGGTGGTATAAATGTCTCTGCTCGAGAACTTGCTTTAACATAAAAATATTTACTACACATCCTTTTCCTGCAGGGAATCCGGCCTGTCCTTCTCCTGTATGTGATTCACGTAAAGCGCTAAGATGACGCACAATAATCAAAGCAAATAACCTAGATACGACCGGAGTCAAACTCTTCAAGGCAGATGCGAAAGTACAGTTAGCAGTACTGATCAATCATTAATATGCAGACTACACACGATTAGGCTGTGATTCTGATTTAGAGAAATGCAAGGATGACAAATGCAGACTTCTAGCTGACCACATCGAATAGATCCTTAATTGAATGTGAACGCACTAGTGTGTGTAGAAACCGGTAAATGAAGGCAATGTATTAATAATTACATAAATACTTTTAAAATCCATAAATACAAACATAAGAAAAATCTTACCTGTTGCTTTTCGATACATGGTTTGGAAAGTGACTCCGATGAGTTTGCTAAAATCGCGTCTATGTCCCAATCATCTAAAGACGATTCCGGCTTACTAGATTTTATATAGCTGGGCTTGCTTACGACATTTGCATTTGGAGACTGTTGACAATAGAAAAGATAATCAATAAAATACTGAAAAATTTATAAATTTATAGCAACGGGAAATGCAACTATATATATATATTACTATGGAAACTACAATATTTGAAAACACCATTTACTATCTAGAAAGTGATCCTATCTTAAAATCAAATAACCTTAAATAGTAGATAAATGGATTTGAACACACGAAATTCGATCCGGAAGTTTCATAGCTAAGATAATATGATCCTAGATCTATAAATTATTTATGCTGACGAATTTGATAAGAATCACGGCTTAATTAAGGTAGATAACAGTTATTCTGCACTTCATATTATGGATGTACTCAATGAGTCGCTAGGCTGAACGAAATGTTTCTGTAATCGAAACCCGGACGCGGCAATTATGATAACTAATCTTGACAGTTAAATCATCCTAAAACTGATTAATGATTAATGAAATTTTATGCGAGTATTTGCTAAATCAAACTATATATAATAGGGAGCTTAAACGAAACAATGGAATAGAAATGAAGGATCATGAGCAAAAAATTCTGGGGGAAAGTTACATTTATCGTCTTTTTTACGAATAATTAACACATACGCATTTATCAGTTTTATTTTGCGCACTTTGTAACAAATTGGTTAAATAGAACCAGGGTATATTGTTTAGTATGAACAATGGGTGTAAACTCATGTATACAAGCGTTTTGTCCTTCTTTATAATGCGTCAAATTTACACTAAAACGCGTCGCTGATTAAACTAATTTGCATATGCCCAAATTCATATATTTATGCATTTAATTGAAGATTTGTGGTAGGATTTTCATTATATAAATTTTGCTAGTATAGACTAAACATTACTTAAGGAAACTCATCAGTAGACCGATTTTATCCTTTTTTTGAACACGTAAAGTGCTTGTCCGAAGCGGGCGCAGTGGATGAATGCAACACGTCGAAGTAAATGTCCTCCAGTTTAAACTTCGATCGTGGCAAATAATGGCCAGTACTTGGCGAGTATCCAATAAGTACGAAACCGATCTAGTTGATGAAATTTCTTCACTTCCTCATGTAATGTTTAGCCTATACTGACAATATATATATATATATATATATATATATATATATATATATATATATACTCCTAAACAACTTACTACATTTACTTTAACAACTATTCTAACAAGTTGTAGACTTGGTATAAAAACACCAATCCCATTGAATATACATTTGCCAGGAAGCATTTAAAGAGCTAGAAAAGAATCTGTGTAGCGTAACTTTCCGTTGAATATTCTATTCATAAATGTTAGGCTAGCTGAATGTCTAGTTACAAAAACTTACCTGGTCGCGTGAGATTCAACATCGAATTATCGCACACCTTTATTGTCATCAGTCGCGTGCGAAAATGATGTCCAATTTTCGCATTTATGTTTACTTTTGTAATGTATGTCGTTATGAACTGCAATCTTACCAATGTTCAGGATACGGGCATGGAACTTCTCTGTGAAAACAAGTTAGCATTTATATATATATATATATATATATATATATATATATATATGATTTATATTAATAACCAATGCTGACATTCCTAAAAATATTATGGATTCATCAATAAGTGCTCCGTGTTCGAAAGGGAAATAAATTTGCATCAATTTCGCTGGCTCGATCCTATTTTCCGTATGGCTTTGGCCGACTGCCCAGTGAAGCACTTTTCTCTCAACCATCAACTAAACTCGAGTGAAATACAGAGTTGGCACGTTTTTGGTTAGAAACCCTGTTCAATATACCATTAAATCGTGCTCTGGCATCTGGGCAGATATTGCTCATCAGCCTTGGTTGACAGACTATCTAGGAGAACGCAAATTTCGAATACAAACCATCTCTAGGAATGGGCGACCTAGTGTTCTTTTACAGCCCATAAATAACCATGAAACATAAACTTACAATGATTACATACTGCATCGGCCGTCGCGCAGTATGAAAATTGTCGCCTTATCTGCTGAGTCGCGCAGAGTGGATAAGCGAAATCAGGCTAATACAGGCAACTTTATCTCCGATTCTGCCTTCTTTCCTTCCCCTTCCTCTTCTCAATCTAACAATAAAGCTTTTAGATAATATGAATATGATTCGTGTAAATCATAAAACTGGGCCCAATATCAGGTTGCCAAATATCGAAGATGGTTATGGTAGACAATCATTCATTAAGTATGTATTATGTTTTGCGAACCTAGTAACAAATTAGTTCAGTTGTGACCAGAAGGATAAACCGTCCTATTATTCCATGATAACTACAAATATATAATGGTTAAGGGCATAGCCAACCTACTAATGAGTCGCCAGTAAGCACGAAACGAGTGTGCATGAGATTATACTTTTCCGTTCATGCTGCCTTTGGTTTATCCTTCTGGTCACAACTGAACTAATTTGTTAATAGGTTCGCAAAACTAATACATACTTGCATATATATTAGTTCTTCGCAACAAACAGTATGTAACTGTAATATATTGAATCGAATGATGTCATGCTTACCGCGAAATGTGATAACTGATATCGATGAGGGCCAGAGTGTATGGTTTAACTGGAGTAACAGGTGTTCGGAAATTGTTGTAATTCTCAATTTGGGTGAACTTTAGCATAAATTTAGATCCATCAGGTTGGTATCATGTACCGACTCGGAAACCATAGTGTTAGTATCCGGTACTCATCGATTTCAAAAAAGGTATCAGTTACCAACACAATAGCCATAGTGTTAGTATCCTTTACAGACTCGGTATATATATTATATAGTGCGAGTTAGCATTGAAGTCGTATTGTCGTTGACTTTAGATTATGTTAGCTTCACTATTTCAGGCTTACACATTCGTCTAGGAGATTGTACCGTCCTGTTATTCCACACTATTCTACCAAATATATAGAGGTTAAAGGGCGTAATACCGGCTCCTACTGATGAGTCGCCAGTAAGCACGAAACGAATGTGAATGAGATTATACTTTCCGTTCATGCTGCCTTTGGCTTATCCTTCTGGTCACAACTGAACTAATTTGTTACTAGGTTCGCAAAACCTAATACATACTTGCATATATATTAGTTCTTCGCAACAAACAGTATTTAATCATTCATTAAACCAAGGTTAGGTTTAACGTAGGTGCATTTAATGTGCGAACATTAAAACAACTTGCACAACAAGTATCTTTTGCATGTACGTTGGATAAAATTGAAATCGACATATGTTGCGTATCTGAAACCGGAATACAGGACCCTACGTGCATTGCAGAAGTGATTACACCATCCCTATCTACGCGTTATCGGCTTCGAACATCTGGTTCCACAGAGTTCTCTCAAGCCGGTAAATGGGGCGTCGGTATTGTCCTTAGTGCACCAGTTGAAGCTTGCTTAATTGAATGGATCCTTTAAAATAGTCGACTGTGTGTGGCACGTTAAATACATCTATAAAATCAATGCAAAAAACCGTTATCAACGTTGCCTCTTCGATGTATCTACATATGCTCCTACCGATTGCAGCACAGACGAAAGCAAGGACGCTTTTTACTCCGAACTAAGCTCCTTACTGAGTAGAGCACGAAGTTCAGATATAGTCCTGATTATGGGTGACATAAATGCTCAAGTTGAGGGTTTTATTAACGCAGAATTTCATTTAGGTGGAAGATACATTTTAAGCTCAACGCGCAACGACAATGGTGAACGACATTTGGATAGCTGCGCGGAACACAGATTATATTTAAGTAGTACAATCTTCAGACGTAGTGTTAGACGTTGCGCTACAGGGCGTCCTGCAACACTCGGACAACGGTAAACTAAAATAGATCATGTAGCAATAAGTTATGGATTACGTGGTTGCATCCAAGATTGTCGTTCGTTTTGGACCACTTGTGTCGACTCGGACCATGCAGTTATCCGTTGTAGATTTGCACAAAAATTTTCCGGGAAAAAATTAAGAGCAAACTCCAAATTGATGTAGTCAAACTCGAAAAACCGTCCCTCCGACAAAATTATCAAGATATTCGAAACTCTAATCTAATTGGTCTGGATAGCGAAAATCCGACCTTACTTTGGTACGAGATAAGTTCCACTATGCAAAGTGCAGGTACCACTATATGTGGCATTGCAGGCCCCTGTAGAAATTATCATTGGCTCTCTGTAAAATCTATAAAATACTCGAAACAAGACGCCAAATTCCACCTGGCTCGACTCATAATAATAATCGTCGCAATATAAGGCGCCAACTTAAGTGCAGTCTAAAATTCGATCTAGAAAATGTTTGGACCAGAAAGGCTGAAAAAATGGAAGAAGCGTTCGCATCAGGTAATAGTCGCTGTTTATTCCAACTTATTCGCGCAACAAGTCCGAGAAAATTAAAAGTTAGTGAAACTATAAATTATATTAGCGATCAATTAATAACCGATAAAATAAGTCATCTTGACAGATTGGCTGAACATTTTAGAGATCAATTTTCTTGACCATCCGCGTCAGTTCCGTTTCCCGAAAGTATTTCTGCATCAACAGTGTGGAATGTTAGTCTCGAAGAACCATCCGAGTAAGAAGTTCGCGATGCAATCCTATTTCTAAGACGCCGCAAAGCCGCAGGTCCCGATGATTTGATTTCAGGATTGTTTAAGGATGGTGGCGATATAATTTCAGAAGCGTTGACGAAAAATTTTCATTCTATATATAACGCCACAAGGATGTACAAACATGTATGGTTTGATCCTCGCCAGTCAGTTTGCCGTCGTGCTCTTATGATGATCATGGAAGGTCGAAACGCTTCAATGCGTGCGACTGGCGGTAGATTTGCTGTTATTCGACGACTCATTAAATAAAATGTGATTGGTATTTACTACATGCTCGCAAACTTCATTTAAAGAATTGTTACAACCACCCACGCAATCTAAATAAACTAGATTCTTACCTGGCCATAATTCGTTCGGTCGAAATTCTGCTTGTGTGCAATCATATCCAACTTTTGATCTAAAACAACGAAATTTGTTATTATATCATAAAAAGTGCCCACAAATGAGGAACTGTCATTTTGCATCAAATTACTGCATTAAATGATCATTTTCACGTTTAGTACGTGCTGCTAATTATCCACCACTGGAAAGCATTTCAAGCTGCATTTTTGAGTGTTATTCATATGGGCATAACTCGTCCTCAGTATCAAAATAACAATAAAATAAATCCTTGGCGTTTCCTATATTTCGTGGCTATGATAAATGATGAATCAATGAAGACACGCATAATAAGGATCAGGTAATTGATCATCAACTCGCCGTACAGCAGTGTAATTCATACTGACAAAGTGAACATGGATAAAATAAAATGAGTTAGAGCGTAGGTTAGCAACATTCGTCTTAGAAACAAACTAAGATTTTCGTTCAAACAGCAAACAAGCAATAATCGCGTTCCAAGGACCATCATCCAACTTTAAATGTACAAAAGCATTAGCTAGAAGCAAGCGAATTCAATATTAAATAATAAATGAAACATTTTGATACAAGAAAAAGCTTAGTCCAGAGCAAAGAAATGCTTAAAGTGAGTTTCTAGTTAGCTTACGTTTCAGCATCAATTTTAACGCCCTACAAGCCAGAAGACACAGGCAGTCAAGGAGGCTCGTGGAAAAGGCGAGAGATTGCAATAAATGACTTTATACGTGCGGTTTTCAAATTTAGCAATACTTAATATTACTCAATTATTAAATAGTGAAATAATTTTAAAATTAACAATTAATTATAATGGAAAGCAAATTGTCAAGTATAAATATAGTCATATCATTACTTGTATAGTAAAGGTTAGGAGTGAAAAGGTTGGCCAAACCAAGCGCTAAATTACAATTCTCAGGAACAATATATGGGAATCATGAATTATTGGACGTAAAATTTAAACATCCGAAGAAATAAATGTCCTAGCTCTGGCATATTAGGCAATCTAAATTTTAGTTTCTGTGCACTATAGCAACACTATAAAAATGTATTACATTGCATTATCTTTGTCTATCAATTATGTCGTTACTATTAGCGAATAATGTTCATGGGTTGTCGCTTTGCACTATCAGTTTCGCAAAAATCTGATTGATCCCCATTTTCATGTGCGCATCGATTATGTCTTCCCGTTGGCTGGATGCGGATTCGTCCCTTTCTTCCGAATGCTTCAAAATCGTTCATACTAACTACTCGAAATGAGGTACGATCCAATCTTCGTTCATTTGCAGTGGTTAGTGCGAACGATGTTGAAGCCTACAGAAGAAAGGGACGAAACCGCACCCAGCAAACAAGACGAACTCCATGGTAATTTGGAAATAGGGATAAATTGGATCTTTGCGAAACGACAACCTGCGAAAGGAAATAGCGGAGAATTACGATGTGACGCACGCACTGCGCAACCATTCAAGAAATATCATTCGGTTGATCAGCCATCAAGCAGACTAAATAGGCTGGTTAATTATATACTTTTTGAGCGTTACAAATGTTAGGTGGTCACAAATCAGGCTTGAGTGAGCATTCAAAGATAATTGTAAAGATCACCTTTACATGCCCGGGAGTAATGTTTCTGCATGAATCGGAAGCAATAAAAATATGAGTAAAACGAATGCTTCGCCTCTTTAAGCCGTCTATGTTGCTAAGAAAAAAACTTTCATTTCAAGTCCACTAAGTCATGCTAAATAATTACTATCAACAACCGGCACATCAGTGCGGGCGACAATGAGTAACTTAAGCATTATTTAATAAATAACTACACACAGTGCTAATAACAAAAGCTTGACTCCTATCTACACAAGGATTACTCCCTATGAGTCTGTGTAATGGGATTGTAGAGCAATTAGAGTAGAGTATAATTTGTCACGTATAAAACGAAGAGTTTGTACGTTAAAATCGTAAAATTTGGCAACAATACATGAATTTACAGTGCCACTCAGCTCACCAGGGTTCTTTGGCTTCAATGGATTTCGCGCAATAATTTTGGTGACAATTGCAGAATCCGCTCCAGTTTCAAGTCTACGAAATTTCTAATTGGCATAAAAAAAGACGATAAGGCAGATAAAAATATTACTTTTCAATAACTAAAAGAAAAATATATATATATAGATTTGTCATTATAACCTAAGCATAGTATGATGTAGAAAAAGCAATTTATCCAGTAAACCGGTTTCCCAGGGAACTCTTCACGTACTGTCCAGAATTTGTCGCTGACAGGGTTCGAATCTGGGCACGTCTGCCTCACAGTCTGTTGCTCTAATCACTGAGCTCATCATCATGTCCAGCCACACAAAAGTCAAAAGTGACTAATGTTTAACTGTCATATAACCATAAGGAATGAAACAAAAGTATATAAATGATTTAAACAAATTATTAGTGAGATTTGCGAGAGGGAAGGAATACCTTGCTACTAGGAGTAAATTTATCAGAATAACTTACAGAAATTGGACCAGCTAAACCTCTCAACAGCACAATTATGGCTAAGTTAGCATTCGGGCAAGGTGACATCAGCAATACAGCTTCCTTGCGGATTTCACTGTATCACGTCACAAACATGAGCCACTCTGCCGCACACAAAAACAATTTTCAGTAATAAACTAACTAGTGTTACTTGGCATCTATTTAGAACTAGTGATCCAACTAACAACCCTAATTTTTCATTACTATGCAGCCGACATTTTTAATCAAGTGAGATGTATTCGTGACTAATAGAGGTGACAGCCACGTATCTGATTTTTCGCAGCTTTTTTATGCACTGAGAATTGATCCTCGCATGTTTTTTTGCCGTCTTACTCTGATAATGATCACTAAAGATAAAAACGTGTCCACACGTGTGACTGACGGTAGTTTTGCTATGCTATTTGACTTGTAACATACTATGGGGTTGGTGTTTATTTCAACCTGTAGAACTTTATTTAAAGAATGAAAGTTGGCATTCTCAAATTGATGACACTTAGATTTCATTGTAAATTGACATACATTAAAGACATTAGATGACAATAAAGAAAATCTTAATTTACTTTTATTTGGAATCGGATGAGATTAAGCAGGAAACACCATTAAAAAATCAGGACTAGCTTCTCCAGATACCAACATTTAAAAAAAAATGAGGCCATAAGCGGTTAACTACAACATTCGAACGGTATTAAAACAAATACGTACACTAGGAGGTGAGCAACTGATCCACGATGAGCAGACCGAATTTGGGAATACATTAGAAGTATATAAAATACCCAGCAATAATTGCCAATTTATGCATAAAGCAGAGTCCATGCGTTAAACATAACAGAACATAAATGAGCATGCAATTATGGGCATATTCATAGATGTGTGTAGCTATAGAAGTTCCAACCGTCGTAAAGTCCGTCCCCTCCTCAACGTGGTACGACGGTGTCAACCATGTCTCGATGGCCGATCGTACATGGGCTAACGGGGCTATGGCGGTGGTGTCACTAGGGCGTGGTGGATTTCCGACCGGCAATCGGATCTCCTATAAAATACCACATGAGCCCGACGACGGCACCATGACTCGGCGTGTGTTCCCGCCACAAAGGGTTCAACAGCCACAGGATTACATGGACTCCTGGACAGTACCCCGTACTTCCGAATGGAGAATGAGCTCTCAACAGCCACCGGCAACCATGCAACTTACTGCTGCCTTGCAGACTGCGCTTGAATGTGCAAAAGCTAGAGGTGCGTCCTCGATCAAAAAGCCGAGTGGTGAGGGGACACCACTTGTACCAAATTCCCAAGAAACTCCATGAAATGTGGAGCCGGCTTATCCTTCAAAAGGAGTCAGCCGCAGTAAAGTAAAAAAGTAAAAAATAGAAGTTCCAAGCCTGACCACCGATGGACACCAGTTAGTCAGTCTCGTAATGTTTACATGTTTTTGTCGGATCTAATTGGATACAACCATCATCATGTTTCCTGTAAAGCCTCGAATACTATTTAACTACTCAAGTGTTAGATGATAACAACGGAACGAGAGCAAGCGAGCCAGACGCGAAGGGCAAATTTCAGCTACTGAAGGAAAACATTGGCGCTTGAGCAGATATTGATCTTTAACCTTAGTCGGCATACTACCAAAGAAAATTAAAATTACGCTGCGTATTGGACAGATTTTGAAATGGAATAAACAGCAATTAATAAAGTCAATTAATAAAGGACCCACTTGTCTGCTAGGATTGGGTCCACGTGCGCATCATAGTTCTTGATTAGAAACCCTTCGCAAAATGGCATCGAATTGAGCTCATTGATGATCCTATTGCAGATTTTTAGTAGATTAATCTTCCTTACTTTCTTGTCTTAGGAGGGTAGAGTTAACTGTGGGTCTCCGTCGTTTTTTATTATTTCCTTAAAGCTGAATTCGTGGAGCTATAGGTTTTCTGTTATTTGTGTTACATAAGTAAATATCAAAATCTTAAAAAAATCCTCTCCTCCATAAATCGCTCTTAATTAATAATGTTTTTCTTGTATCGGATTACAATTTTGGCATAATTATAATTAATTTTTTTTGATTCCTCTTTTTAAATGCAAAAAATATGTCTCATGATTATATTTCCATAAAGCATCATTTATCAAAGGCTATTTTATTGCCGTCAGTGATTATGAGGATGAATACGTTCAATTTATAATTTAAAGTATTAGACAAATGAGATCAGAATGTGTAATAGGTGTTGCGTGCCTAGTAATAAATTAGTTCAAATAGGACCAGAAGGATAAACCAAAGTCAGTATGAACGAAAGGTATAATCTCATGTGCACATTCGTTTCGGCTTAATGACGGCTCATCAGTAGGAGCCAGAACTACGTTCTATAACCACTATATAGAATGGACAAGTAATGTGGGACAATTGGAATGTACAGTCTCCTGTACGAGTGTGTATACACCATAAAACGACAACAATCGCATAGACTACTTGAGTTAGTAATTATGAAGAGAAAAAAGCATTCACAGACACGAAACTTACCAAGTTAGGCAAATCTAATCGTGCACCTATTTCATCCGACATGTTTTCTGTAGCGCTTGACGGCGTGTTTCTTCGCAGCACCTTCATTGGCGAATCAAAGTCATGCATAAGAAAACTAGACAGACTGCCATCTTTCTTGAACAGCTTTCCAGAATGTAATTCCTTTTCATGCTCTGAATGAAGGTTGTGCTTCTTTGATGCGGCAAATAAATCGGAATCGGTGGCGGCTGGAGCTGTTGAGGCGATCACTTGTAATGTAATATCAAAATAAGTTAGCTTTCTTCATCTTAAATCAATTATTAATAATGCATAGCTTTAGTGTTAAATATAATGGATAATAATTCATAAAATGGCAATGACGCAATTTGTTAATTTGCATGCATTAAATTCTAAAAATGTATGCCATTTTAAAGGCACCAAAGATTATTAGGTCTTCATACCACTGTATGTATGGCCTTTGGCCAATAACCATACAAAAACACACGCCTACACAAATACAAGCTTACGTATATCCATTCGTAAATACCTACTGGCATACGAACATACATGCACGCATACACATAAATAAATTCATTCAAACATACATGCAGAAATAAATACATACTCGCATGAGTACATAAATACATACAAAAATATACCATTACAATGCATAGAAATTTAAAAAAATGCATTAGCAATTAATATTTTACAGACATAACTGTAATCAAAGTACCAAAAAAACAATAAAAATGATTAAAGAAGCGCTAAAAATGACAATAATAATAATTTAACCAAACAACTTATTAAAGGAGAATGATTTATAAATGGAAAGATTAGTTCACGTGGAGATATTTACCCAGGTAACACAGGGAAGTGTGGCAAACTAAAGCTAAATGAACACAATTATGGCAAATTCAGATTTAAAGCAAGCCAACATCGGCTTCTTCGAAGTTTTCACTCTCACGCATAAACACAACCAAATAACGCAGTTAAATCTGCTCAGCTAAAAAAAGAAAATTTCCTAAGAAGATTTTACGAGACATCAGTAAAAAGCTTTCCATTGAGCTCGACTCAATGCCATATCGTTCAGTTTCCAATCAAGAACAATGATTTGCACATGGAACACATCCTGCCAGACGAGCGAGTCCTAAACTCCCAAAATTCCAAGTAGTGTACCTTAGCCGTTACTTTCATGTAAAAATCTGTCCAAATTGTTTCTTAAATCAATCTGGTACTAGACAATCGAACTTAAATCAACGCAAAACGCGACCGAGCCAACGCAAATAAGGTCGAATGCTTGTAAGCGTCTAAAAACATCAAATCGGATAGGCCAAATCTCACTAGCGAATAATAAACCTGCACGTACTGATGTATTGCAGAGTGAAATACTTTCGTTTCTACATAAATGGCGAAGGTTGGAGAAAGTTATTCTACCTTTCGCGATTCTCATACTCACCTCGACAGGCATATTGTCTAAGTTATTGATAGAGCAGTCGCAGAGTAGGAGTGAATGCTGAGTGGTCCTATATAAGTATCTCATATTTAGCAGGTGTGAATTTCATTACAAAAGACGGAACAGTATCTCGATTGTCGGATAATAATTCATTATCGTTCAAATAGTCAAGATCGACTAATCTACCGCTCGGGAGAACATCGAATCCCGCATTTATTACAAAAATAAACCAAAATATGAAAATTGAACAGTTTTGAGGAACACCACCAGTGGTGGTAAATCTGTGTTAATTCGTTGTAGACCTTAACGCAACTTGAAGTGCCTGTGTAGACAGCATGAATAACATTTACAAATTTGGCGAGGATACCATTTTCGACCGAATATCGGAAAAAAACATTGTGATGCACTGAATCAAATGCACACTTGATGTTTAGAAAGACGGCTATTGTTGGACGGCATTATGTTCGTCAGTGTTGAAGACCTCGACTTTTGGACCGTGCGTAAGTTAGCGTCTTAGAATAAGTATTATAAGCCGGGCTAAGTGGAATTTGGCGTCTAGTTTAGAGATACTCCATAGATTCTACAGGAGAAGACAATTCAACATAAAGTAGTTTTTGCATTATTAATTGTGGAATCTTTTTTCGTGCACTGTAATTTCGAAATTTCGCCTTTAATACCAGTTAGCTGTGACTTTAGAATATCATCATATTTTTGTCGGAAAGACGGTTTTTTGAGTTTACTTACACTTATTTGAGATTTATTCTTATTTACTGTCCCGGAAAATTTAGGTGCAACTCTACAATGGATAGGAGCATAGCCTAAATCGATATAAGTGTTCCATAACGAACGACAATCTTGGATGCAACTACGCCATCTATATCTAATCGCTACATTATCTATTTGGCCGGGGGCTGGAGGATGCCATGTGATGAAACGCCTTACACGACGTCCGAATTTTGTACTAGTTTAATATAATCTATGTCCCGCGCAGCTATCCAACAGTCGTTCAACTTTACCGTCGCGCATCGAGCTTAAAGTGTATCTCCAACCCGAATGAAATTCTGTGTTACTTAAGCACCCATTTTGAGCATTCATGTCATACAAAACCAAGATTATATCTGAACATCTTGCTCTACTTAGTAAAGAGCATATTTCAGAGTAAAATAAGCACCTGTTCTGCAATCGATTGGAGCACATGCAGATACAACCAAAAAGTAAACTTTGATTAAGGATTCTGGAATTGACTTTAATAGATTTATTTCAGTGTGCCGCACAGTCGGCTACTCACAGTGATCCATTCAGTTATACAAGTTTCAGACAGTGAGCTAAGGACAATACCGACGCTCCATTGACAGACTTGAGAAAACTCCGTGGAACCAGCGGTCCGAAGCCAATAATAAGTAGATAAGGACGGTGCAATCAGTTTTGCAATGCTCGTAGGATCCTGTGTTCTGATTTCAGATACTCAATATATATCGTTTTCTAATTTATCCAACGTACGTGCAAGAGCTTCTCGTTGTTCAGTTTCTCTTTATGTTGGT
>JAQBSW010009204.1:0-30058 GCA_029291075.1 Eudiplozoon nipponicum | reverse complement strand
CTAAAAGGCGATCTCGAAAACTTTTGGAGCAGAAAGGCTGAAGAAATGGAAGTAGCTTTCGCGTCAGGTAATAGTCGCTGTTTGTTCCAACTTATACGCACAACAGGTCCGAGAAAGTTAAAAGTTAGCGAAACTATAAATGATAGTAACAACGAATTAATAACCGATAAAATAAGTCGTCTCGACAGGTGGGCTGAACACTTTAGAGATCAATTTTCTTGGCCACCCGCGTCAGTTCCGCTTCCCAGAAAGCATGTCTGCATCAACAGTGTGGAATGTTAGTCCCGAAGAACCATCCGAGTTAGAAGTACGCGATGCAATCCTATCTCTTAAGCGCCGCAAAGCCGCCGGCCCCGATGATCTGCTTCCGGGATTGTTTAAGGATGGTGGCGATATAATTTCAGGAGCGTTGACCAAACTTTTTCATACTATATGGAATGAGGAAACCGTACCACTTGACTGGAATGAGTCGACCATCATTCCCATCTTCAAAAAAGGCAATCGTAATTCGTGCGATAACCATCGTGGTATAAGTTTGACTCCGGTCGTATCAAGGTTATTTGCTTCGATTATCCTACGTCGTCTTAGCGCTTCACGTGAATCACAAACAAGAGAAGAACAGGCCGGATTCCGCGCAGGACGAGGTTGTATAGATAATATTTTTACGTTAAGGCAAGTTCTCGAACAGAGACATTTATATCACCGTCCCACAATAGTCGTCTTTCTAGACTTCAATGGTGCATTTGATTCGGTGGATCGCAATGTTTTATTCCATATCTTGTCGAAAAGCGGTGTGCCCACAAAAATTGTTAATATTATACGAGCTCTCTACACAAATACTTCTGGTCGCGTTAAGGTTTACAACGAATTAACGCATAACTTTACAACCAGCAGTGGTGTTCGTCAAGGTTGTCCACTTTCCCCATTTTTGTTTAATTTTGTAATCGATGCTATTATGAACAACACTCTCTCACACATTCAGGACGCTGGAGTTGAAGTTCTCCCGGGAGATAAACTAGTCGATCTTGACTATGCGGACGATATCGTACTATTATTCGACAATCAGCATGCTGCCCAGACCACCTTAAATAGATTAACAGACGTTGTTCCGTCTTTCGGTATGAAATTCGCACCCTCTAAATGTAAGATACTGTTACAGGATCACCCACCACTCACTCCAACTTTGCGACTGCAGAATGAAGATCTTGACATAGCCGACAGGTTTTCATATCTTGGGAACTCTATCAATAACGTGGGCAATATGTCAGACGAGGTGAGAATACGGATCGCGAAAGCTAGAGTAGCTTTCTCGAACCTTCGTCATTTATGGAGAAACGCGAATATTTCACTTTGCCTTAAAGGTCGTGTTTACAATGCATCTGTACGCGCAGTCTTACTATACGCTAGTGAAACTTGGCCTCTTAGAGTTGATGATCTGAGACGCTTACAGGCATTCGATCATCGTTGTTTGAGAAGTATAGCACATGTTGGTTACCAACAACGAATAACTAACGTTGACATCCGTAGACGTATTTTGGATCTGACAATAAGTGCTCGTCTTTAGAAAAGCAAATAAGGCTCCATCAACTTCGTTGGCTCGGTCACGTTTTGCGTATGCCCTCATTTCGATTGCCCAATAGAGCTCTGTTCTCTCATCCAGCACCAAATTGGCGTAAGAAACAAGGTGGGCAGATTTTGACATGGCAGAAACAATTAAAGTCACTTACATCCAAATTGGGTAGTATAGGATCCACTCGTCTGCCGGGATGGGGTCCTCGTGCACATCACAGTTCTTGGTTAGAAGCCCTTAGCGATATGGCAGCGAATCGAGCTCAGTGGCGATCTTGTTGCAGATGTATAGTAGAATCATCTTCGTAACTTTCTTTTCTTAGTAGGGCAAAGTTAGCTGCGAGGTTCGGTTTGTTTATGACGTGATACGGTGAAATCCGCAAGGAAGCTGTGTTGCTGATGTCGCCTTGCCTGAATGCTAACTTGGCCATAATGGTGTTGTGGAGAGGTTTAGTTTGCCTCATTTCTGTGAGTTATCCTGATAAATTTACTCATAGTAGCAAGGTTTTCCTTCTCTCTCTACCCCTCTCCCTCTCTCGTAAATCTCAATAATAATTTGTCTAAATTCACTTATATACTTTTTTTCACTCCTTATGGTTATATGGCAGTGAAACATTAGTCACTTGACTTTTGTGTGGTTGGACATGATGATGATGATGATGATGATGATGATATATATGTAATGCGGTTTGATCCACGCTAGTCAGTTTGCCGTCGCTCTCTGTGGATGATCATGACGGTAGTTTTTCTGTTGTTCGGCGAATGGTTATATTCAATAGGATTGGTGCTAACTATAAGCTCGCAAACTTCATTTAAAGAAAAATCATTTGATATAAAAGTTACAAATTAGTAAGAATTCTTTAGTATAATATTTGCGCCGCGTGATGATGTAACAAATTTATTTTAATTATCTCCATCGAAATAGCTCTTAAACACAGACAACTTGTTTTTTACTTTTATTTACGAAACCGGAAATCGAAATATTCGGATTCATCAGGAGGACAGTGGATGCAAACAGCATGTTGTGCCCAACAAGGACAAGGTAAAATAAGAAAAGCCTTACCACGAAACATTATTTAGAGTACAACTGAAAATTGTGTGTAGTGTGCGGGAGAGTGGCTCAGAGCCTAGAGCAGTAAATTTCGCGTAAGATATGCCAAGAGTCCCATCCGCGGAAAATTCTGGACAGTACGTGGTGAGTTTCCAATAAAGACGAAACCGATCTACTAGTTCAATTACCTTTTCAATATTATACAATGCTTAGTTTATACTGAAAAATATATGTAAATAATGCGACAGGTGTTAATATCAACATCAAAACCTTGACTTAAATAATTGTTACCATTGCCCTCATAACCTATGTTCATTGAATAACAAAGCGAAAACTCAGTCAAACTTCAATCCAGTACTGTAGGCTTAAACATTTGTATATTAGTTTTTTACCGCACAAGTTTCCCACATTTCTCACCCAAGTATAAGGTGGGTACGGGGCGTAACACCGACTCCTGCTATTTTGTTGTCAATAAATACGGAACCAATGTGCACATCAGATTATACCTTCCGGTCATGCTGACTTTGGTTTATTCCTCTGATTATATTTGAGCTGATTTGTTACTGGGTGCGCAACACCTAATACACAATTGCTTATATATATATATGCTCTCCGCCACAGACAGTATCTAAATGTATCGTGTTTCGTTGACAAATGTTATACTACAATTGTGTATTAGGTGTTGCACACATAGCAACAAATTAGTCTAAATATGACCAAGATCGCAACCTTGATTAAAGTACTTGCTTCACTTTTTTTTATATTTTACAACTTGTCATGATGGATGAACTGAAGGAGGCGACTGCCAATGGCCGTCGAAATATATTCAAGGAAAAAAAACAACTGGAATTCAGTCTGTGCTAGTCAAAACTCAGATCTTATAACTGTGTTTGATCAATCTGCTCCAAGCGGACACTCATTAAGAACTTGTTTAAGCATACTATTCAAACAAGACAGCCCAAATATTTTATGTTTAGACAGAAACAAAAACCAAATGGTAAAGTGATATTAAATTTTTTTGCTTGTACGCATATTCTATTTCTTGTAAAACCACGGTTTATGGTTTTATTAGTACATAAACGATTATTATGCAAATTAAGCTTTAGAACTTTCATTTCTTCCATTTATCAGTACACTTATTCCATCAAAGTAAGGATTAATAGTTCACAATAGTAGTTGAGCCAGTTTTAATTGCTTTCAAATAGGCTGACCGAATTTTGTTCTTTTATAACAAACTACAAATTTCTAAGCCAATAATTACGTGTAACTGAGAGTAGTTTTCACTATATTAGGAGGTCTTGAATCGAATATAGGTTTTGTGCTTATTAAAAGCCCAACATCTTAATGTCAACTATGCTTACCACTACGCATTCAATAAGTGCCAACCACACAAGCAAACTCAATTATAGTGAATGCTGAAAACTATTTATGCTTATGGCTGCATAGAAACTGCTCCGCCGATGTTCTAAGGACTACATTATTTGTGAGACTACTAGCGATGAGAGCTAAGCTACGCTTTACAAATCTTGTTTTATGCATCCCTGTGGTTTAAGCTAGCGCATCAGATTTTCGTCGTGCTCCGATGAAAACGGAGGTAGCTCGAAGCGCATCATTGCCAGCGGTTACATCCGAGCACATGAAACTAGTAGTTTCTAACTAAATTTATAGAAAATAAATTGAATTAGTGAATTTATTACATATTGTTCGCATTCACAGGTCTGAAAATTAAACTTAACAGGCGTGATATTTTATCGAAAATCAAACAAAGTCCCTATGCAATTAAACTGGACAGATATTTAAGGTCATATGCATAACGTTTATTCAACGTTTTCGCTCAATTCATTCGAGTACAACGTAATAACTAGAATATTTGGTCAGTTGAGTAAGCAATGGTGCGGTACTCATCCAAAGCTCGCAAACTTAATTTGAAGAAATTATATCATGACCCGCGCAATCAATGATTGCTTAACTGCATAAATTATATTCGCGAGGCGAAGGCTTCGGCATAGAAACTGTGCAGCCGACATTTCCTGTTAAATACACTGTATACGACGCTAGTAGAGGTGAGAGCCGCATATCTAATTTTGCTTTCCATATAAATGCAATGCGGTTTGATCCTCGCTAATCAGTTTGCCGTCGTACTCTTATGATGATCATGGAAGATCGAAACGCGTCAGTGCGTTGCGTCTGGCGGTAGTTTTGTTATGTGTTTCGACTACTGGTTAAATACAATGGGATTGGTGTTTACTTCAAGCTCGCAAACTTGATTTAAAGAATTGTTACCACCACCCGTGCAAACAATTATTGTTAAATCGTGCATATTCGCTTCGTGCTTACTGGCGACTCATCAGTAGGAACCGGTTTTACGCCCTTTAACCAAGGCTATATTTTGGTGAGGAATGTGGGAAAAATAGGACAGTACAATATATATATATATATATACATATATATAAATATATATATTCTTATAATTAGGAAAAAAACACAAATAACTAAGAGGATAATGGCCATTTATTTCGTGAATACTAAACGTCTCTTATACAATCATACATATTTATACATTTTGGGTTGTTAATTGGTTATGTTTTTGGTGACAAATCTGACTGGTTATTACTGCTGTTTCTTGTTTTGACTAGTAGGTGAGTGTGTATGCGTTTGTGTTTGTATTGTGTATGTGTGTTTGCATGTAAAGGTCATTCTCGCAGTATTGCGAAGTGATGTCTGAGATCTTGTCATGATTGTTTTGATAACTTGAGAGTTAGCCATTTGTGCAAATTGTTCACTGTTATCTATACAAGTGCTATTTAGTTTAGATTGTACAAGTCGACGTTCATGCTTAAAGATCTTAAAAGTTAACAGTAAGTGAATTAGTGATAAAAATGAATCCTAAAATTGCAATTTACTGCGGATAAGCTCTCTTGAATGATAGAAAAATTGTAATTTTATCGGTAATGTTTCTTCAAGGATACTTTGGGAGACAGGGATTCATTGCTATACTTAGCTATTCTACATGCTTACTTTGAAGAGCTCTGTTCAGATTTACATCATAAGATTATAAATACCTATCTGATTAGCGAAATGCTTTTATTACTTTCACTTCCGCGGTGTCGCTTATTACACAATAAACAGTACACAAACTGGAATACTTTATGCATAATAAGTGAACACTTAGAGATGAATTTTCTACAATTTAATTAGCTGGATTTTAGTTTATCAGATGCCAAAACCAAGTTGATTTATGAACAGAAAAGTTATAATAATACTTACTTCGGATCAGCTAAAGACATTCTTATTTCCACCATCTCATAGCTACGTAATACCTTAACCAAAAGAAAATCAAATGGGGAAGTAAGTAAAGGTTCTACACTTTTCACCATTATGTCAGTTTTATTCCGGCGCGATAGTAAATTCAAATCGACTCTCGGCGAACATAAATTAGGTGCATAGGTAACGCCATAACACTTTCTAATAAAGAAAATAGCTAACAAACAATATAATGTGACAGAACTTTTATTATGAATCAGACTGTTAAGCCAGTCGCTTTAATCGTAAGCTAAGTGAACATAAACAGAGTCCAGAAAAAACAAGGAATCCGAATAGCTAGGACAGACATTCTTACACGGATTACCTCGACAGTTGTTAATCGAGGTAGAGGCCATCTTCAATAAGTGTATGCAGGAGCATCTAAAAAATCCACTCTAAGATAGCACGTCTAAAGTACATTGACTCGCTCCTCTTTGTTTCAATTCTCTGCACGACTGGAATAAATAACGTTGAAAAGACTAAAATAAATTCAAAACATTATAATTCCACTGGCCTGTATTTTCATTCAGCTTTAAATGTAGCTGTAATCTTTGGCAATAGAAAAAAAGAAACGACTGCTAAGTGGTAGAATAACTTGTATCAGAGCACATCTAAACAACGCAGTTAAAAAGGGCCATTTTTTGAAATAACTCATCCTGACTTCCGACTTTTAGTATAAATCGATCTAAGAATTAAAACAAAAATATATCAAACACATAATGTAATGAATTTATTTAACATGTTTATAAAAATAATCAATAGCGTAATTTCAATAGTTTAAAATAAGCAAATTTGGCATTCAGAGAGAAAACATTATTTGTAAATAATGTGTGTCAAAATACAAAAAATGTAGAAGAATGGTTTAAAGGAAAGTGCGGCTTGGTTGGTTGCTTTTCTAACAAACGCAAAGATCGCATATCTCTTAGAATTATCCACCTATATTTATAATAAAATAAAAAAGTGATTGATAACTACTGATGTAGGTAAGCAAGCATAAAACAACAACACATACAAAGGAATTTGAGAAAAAAATATTGCTCATTTCACTGTTTAAACCGATATCTCAAAAGTTTAAGCAAAACTTCACTTTCATAAATTTCCTGATTTAATTTTTGTTTAATCATTGGCGCAATTGAGTATTGAAGTGAAAGCGCATTCATTTTGAAATATCAGTTATGTAATAAGACAATAACAACGGTGCGATGTACAGTTCGCAATGAAATTATTGCGTCTAAATTTTGTCTAATATGGCTTTAAAACATAATTTTTAATTGTAACTGCAATAACACAGTATGCAAAATTCTATCTAGGACATCATAATTCTACTTGAAATAGTAGTATTAGTAGGAGTGGTAGTAGCACAACTGCTAGAAGTATTAATATTTGTAATTGTACTAATAATAATACTACTAGTAGCAGCCGTAGAATTAGTTGTGGTAATAGCGCTATTAAAATTAGTCAAAGTAGTCCCCATTGTGGTAGAATTAGTTGTAGCATAAGTAGCACTAGTAGCAATAAAACAAGTAGTAAAAATAATGAAAGTAATAGTTTTCAGCATTTTTATGTAAAGAATGCCACCGAACTATTGATTGCGATGCATTTGATCAGTACAAATCTGAGTATAAATGTGTTTCGATCACCAGAGTAAAAACATTATCACAATAGAGAATGGACATATTAGAATAATAAATCCAAACAGAGCAACCGAGTTCATAACCCTGCCTCACCCATACATTCACCAGCTGCAACCAAGACGTTTTGTTCACAAAAAAACTGTAAAATAGATAATTGTGGAATGACTGCACAATCCCATCAACAAAAAAGGTATAGAAGGGACAAAGATAGAGTATCAAATATACTGATTAATATTCTACAAACAAAATATTACTTAGTACAGGAAAAATTGGCCAAAAGTAAACATCACAAGTCGTGTTTTAGATGTGTAATTGCAAATGCAGCAGAAAAACAGTAGACTGAACTGGATCGTTTCCATGCAGCTTGGATTCGCGTCATTGTTAAATGGATGTATGTTCAAAATACGAAAGTAAAGTATTAATCCGATTTTACAGTGTACCCTGCACTAAAGTGCTAATTTCTTGCGCGCTAACTAATACACACAATCCAGAGCGTTAAGAAAATGGTCCCAGTGTAAATTGAATAACACATCACCTTCACTTTTCTACACTTTTGCACTAAATGCAAAATTGAACATATTTAACATCTGCTAATTAAATCGAAGACTAGATCGTACTTCATTCCCGGTGGTTAGTATGATCGATGTTGCAGCCTTCGGAGAACGAATCAGCACCCAGTGATCACGAAGACGAACTGAATGCGTACTTGGAAATGGGGATCAAACCGATCTTTGCGAAACTGATAATGCAAAGCGACAGCCCACGATCGCAAATCGTGACATGCTTCACAATGATGCCCGCACTCCGCAATCCTTTAAAAAAATAATGGCAAGCATCATATGAGCAGTTTCTTGCATAAATTAGAAAATACAGGTGACTAGTGAATTTACATATACTCTTCATTTTTATTACTAACAAGAGGCACTTGCCGAAAATTAATTATTACACATATTATAGCTTAAAAAATCATTGAAACTGCGCGGGTTGTAATAACATTGTTTTAAAGCATGTTTGTGAGCCCGACATAAACACCAATCCAATTGTACTCAACCAGTCGCCAAAGTGACGGTAGTTTTGCTTGGTTGTGCGACTGGTTACATACAATGGGACTGATGTTCATGGCAAGCTCGCTAACTTGATTTTAAGAATATGACAGCCTACTGCTTTGAACGAATTTGAACAAGCAAGAGAACAACATAAGAGGCCTTACGAACTGCTTTCATGTACACAATAATTGAACAAATGTTATTCAGCTTTAAACCGAAAGTAGGGTTTACGTGGCACACAACGGAGGCGGCGATGAATTAATAAAAGTTCAAAATTACAGTTTTATTCTCGTTTTGCATGCGTGGTGACTAACTAAAAACGCGAGTAAGTTGTCCAACTGAGATTCTACACATTAAAAACACTGTTTGACTTTTACTCTCATCCCATTCCTCCGTTTAATTTAATTCTTACTGTCAGTTTACTTATAAGCGTAAATATATATATATATATATATATATATATATATATTATATTCGATGCTCCATGGTTCGAATCTTACTGAAGGAATTATGGTCACTATTGAGGAGTGCCCTATAAGGACACTCTAAGGACATCTAAGGATTGCATTTTAGATATTATTCAATGCTTAAATTATTAAAACCATATATATATATATATATATATAATGTATCAATGACGAATAACTCACTTACCAGAAGCACATTCGATAAAAAAATGTAATAGTTTGCATACATGTTTTAAGCGTCTTTATTGTCAGCATTTGCAAAAAGACAAATGAATTTAGGCTTAAAAATGGAATTTTAAACATCATTGTTGGCAAGATTCATTGAAACATTTCAAAGTAGTGCTCAAAATGAAAGCAAAAAACTGAGCTACAAATCATTTTCAACATACGGAATATGCGAAAATTCATCACTACCTGAAGTCGCTCGTGGTGTAGCAGTCCATTTATAACAAGTTGCGTAGGATATATATGAAACAGGACAGCCTATAATCTATGCCTCCGTTGAGGATAGCTAAATGTACAGAATGGACATCTTGCATGCGTTAACAAGTGTAAACCTGGGCAATTAAACAGTCATTGAATACGCGGGTGGTGATAAAAATTCTTTAAATATAGTTTGAGAGCTTAAAGTAAGTGCCAATCATACTATATTTAATCAGTCAAACGCGACTGACGGTAGTTTGACTATGCTATTGGACGTCTGGTTAAACAAAATTGGAGGGGTGCTTACTTCAAGCTCTCAAACTTGATTCAAAGAAGTGTAAAGCTGGCTTCAGGAATATGAAATTTTAAATGTAGATTGAATTGCAACTTTTGGGAATATAAATAACATCGCAGGGCAGCAAAAGTAAATTACAACATATAAATAAATTAGAGTAAAATTTTGAGAAAAACATTAATTTTTAAAAGTAAAATAATGTAGACAATAAAAACAAAAACGCCGATTACATAGTTGTATCACTGTTACGAAGAAAGCTGAATTATAAATATAAATATACATAACAAAAAAGCGAAAAAGTTAACATTTGTGCTATAACTTTAACTAAAGATTGTCAAAAAGCTGCAAGTCTCAATGAGCAGACTACATCAGGAATTAAACTACCGAGTGAGGTAAAATTACATTAGCAATAAAAATGCTACAGGTCGTAGTAAACGGCGAACAATTCACCAGAATAGAGATCTAGATTAAATACATTTTATTAAAAAAATACAACTTTACAGCGCTTGAACACGGATAAAAGTTTACAATGCGTGAAACTAACTATTCTTTCGAAATATAATGGTCTGATCAAAGTGAAAGGATAATGCATATGGTCATTGAAAAACAACTTAATGCTATCAGTATGAACACACTACAAAAAAGAACAATATTGTATAGAGTAAGTCAATTACGTTAAGATAAATTTGGAGCAGCTTTTAAATTGCAAGCTCAAATTGGACCAAAACAAAGTTAACCAACATTTACACATAATGGCTTTAAAATGTCATTTTTTTTCAATCGTCAGAACCGCAAAAAAATAAATTTTATTAAATGCACAAACGCCTGATTTTCAATGCGTACAAGAAAAACGTTGTTACTAAGCAGTGTATAACTGAGTCATACACGCGTGTCAGACCACTAAGTTGATTAAGTGTCGTTACAGGCAAACCCTGAATTATTTATTTATAACTAATACACCCACATTTCGACTTTATTTTCATCTTTTAGCTTTTGCAAAGCACAATTTGTAACATGATCGCAAATAATAGGTGAAATAAATAATTTCATGGAACCACATATCTTTACGATTACATGAAGCGATTGGGTATTCCAAGTAAAAAAATATATATAATTCTAACAAAATTTTCTAGGCAAACAGCATTTTAACGCACTCCAGAGGTTATTACCTTATAGCCACAATATTTTTTTTGGCATTAAGACCAATTCTATTATTCTAACAATCATAAGTTAATGCTAAACTAACTATAACAGTAAATTTTAGCATGTGTCATGTTTCTAACAACATTCTTATGGGATAATAGAAAATAAAATTTCTTTGGCGGAAAGCGAAGCACAGAGAACCTACATTTGCTCGTAACCAAATGTGCTACATCAAGTCTCAGTCAGATGATGAACCCAACCTAATATGATAGCCGAAATTAAATGCACTCGTATTCGTGGGTTCCACACGATTTTCTTTTCTTGCTAAAGTGAATGGTTGTATCTTTAGGTAATTAATAGGAAAGTAGAATGTTACAACAAATTAATCACACGTGAGTTAGTACAAACTATTGCATACTTCTACGACTCTTGGATACGACAGAACCTACCTGAAAATGGACATAACGGTATTTATGTAACAGTGATTCATTAACTAGGCATATTTCGATTCCGAGAAATAGATTTTTAGTTCTAAAGTTAGACCTACATTTTGCTCTGCTTTAGAAGGGTAAGATAAAAGCTTGTCAGGACAAATATTTACATAGATTGTTATGAAATTTTGAATTCACTTAACTGCCGTCATTTAGAAGTTTCGTTGTCAAAAGCCTTGTATCAATAAAACATTTTGTCCTTCATCCATTGATAGATTCTAGATTAGCGGCAATTTCCACTGGTCAACTATTTAATTCGAATCTGACTTAATGCCATTCTCGGTCATGCATCTAAGGCGACATTTCGCAATTAATTGTTTGCTCCAGCTGGCTGTCAGAGCATTAAAAGACCTGTTTGAGCAATGGATTTACAGCCGCATAGTGATGACGGACCCAATGACAAGGTGAGAGAAATATCAGTTTTAAATCCTAAATTAGTTCTATTCGTAAGACCAATGTGTAGCGTGACTGTGCAACAGAGTATATTTGTGAGTTTATCAATAGGTTACAGATTTAATTAGAGCTAAAACATGTAAATACTGCTTAATAGCAATAAAAACCATCCTGAAGAGGTCTCAATGCGAAATGTTTATCCAAAACTTATTTCCTGACAGGATCACCAAATAACTTTGGTCTTAAAGAGAAGGAACGAGTTCTATATGTATAAGAGAATTATGCAAAAGGTGATCTAGTTGATTTCAAACATCTTACAATCCAGTATATTTGCAACAATTATACATGTATTCGTAAATTAGTGATTCGTTAACATATCAGAAGGTGGTCGTGTACGGGATTTGTGAAACAAGTTAATTTTTTGAAAGGCTTTTAAAGACAAAAATTAGGATAAAAATTTTCGTTATCCACAAAATACAAAAGAAGAGATATGCAAAATGAAAAGGTTTGTTTAGAATCTGACACAAATTAAAGCGCTTTATGCAAACTAATAAATACATCACAACAATAATGGAGTATCGATAACTGCATCGTAGGTATGAAGAAGAATTCATTAATTAAAGTAAAACTAAATAAGGTAAATATTATTTTTTAAATGCTTCAATAATTCATAAAGAAGTAAACTTTGCTTGCAAAGCTATGCCGACAACGTTGCCAACAACTCATCAAGATAGCTAAAACTGAAGAAAAAATCGGACACAAAATGTAACTATAGATAAAGCTTATTCGTGAAAACTGGATGACGAACTTGTGCACACAAACCCCGTGCGACTTCCGCACGAGGAGAGCTCGAAGCTACCTCGAGACAACAGAACCGAATAATCCAGGCCTCATCATTGTGCCACACAATGACGCGCAGTGTAAACTGAAATTCATGTTTTGTGCATGAATATAATTTATTTACAAATAATTTAGGGACACCAATCGCATTCACCGTTACTTTCCGAGATTCTCATTTATGTCAGCACAGACCAATGATGCCAATCAATGGTGTAACACACCACGATATCATAATAGTTTTTTCATGAAAAGGATCGTTACATCTTTCTTATAGCTGGCAGGGTTCATCCAAGCATTCTCGTTACACTGGCTATGGTTTTCCATTCGTCTAACCAGTAACATCATTGATCTCCGAACCTTGATAGCGCGTGTTGAACTAGAGCAATTAACCACAGGTAGGATTTTATTTAAACACAGAAGCGCGTTCGCTCCATCTTATCAGATGATTTACTGAAGCAATAAAGCACGAGTTATTTTTATCCAAGAAGTTAGTTTTGGAAAATTCAGATCGAAAAACCAGAACTGAACACAATTTCGCATTATACTTTGAATGACAGTGCACGAACAAATTGTTTTGTTAAGACGTTCCTTTATAGTAACTTATAGCATATCTTGCATTATGCAAAATTCAAAACCTTTGTGTAGGCCTGTCACATTATTTGCGTAACAAGATAGGTTTAGTTAAAGATGCACGCAACGACAAACTTATTTTCACATACGATTTTTTTGTGTCAAAAATAAGATTATCGTTACGTGCAGATCTATAACTAAGCATATCCTGTTACGCAAATAGTGTGACAGACCTACGCCCAGATTTCGAATTTTAATTAAAGCTAGGAGTTCAAGTATGCCTTCCTATTTGGAAGGTATTGCTATACATAGACGTTATCCGGAAATCTGTAAGCAAAATCAATTTTTAGTGAACTTTTATTAATATGAGGCCTTCCTGAAGTTCCAAAATTGTTTCGTTTTTTATTCTATTTGAGCATTGTGGACTACTATTTTTTAACTATTTATCTACTTAGATCAAATTAGTTCATATTTTTATTCATCTAGTCAATAATTGATAAGATGAAATAAAAGGGATCCACCTGTTCAAAAAACGAAATATCCTTCAAACACTACCGCTAAATGGTATTGAATTAACCAAAGGACGAAATGCACAATGTCCGCAAGGAAAAACCACAAATAAAATTACTTACACTTCAGCCTATAAGTCAACGTTGTGATCTGCGTCAATGTAGGCGAAATAGATTTTCCTATTTGAGGAACAGTTACTATATCACCTTGTTCCTGGCAGAATTTCTCTTATTACTCACGATATTCTGATTCCCTTTTTAATCTTAAATTAAATTTAGAAACACAAAGATCAAAAGCGATATTGAAAAGTGCAAGTGAATCTATATAAAACTTACTTTTTTACTACTTACTTTACTGCGGCTGACTCCTTTTGGAGGATAAGCCGGCTCCATTTTCATGGAGTTTCTTGGGAATTTGGTACAAGTGGTGTCCCCTCACCTCTCGAATCTATATTAAAGTGAAACATTCAACCAGAACACAGCAATTGAAATCAGTATACTAAGCTATCAGGACGATCTCTTCCACGTTATAAAAGTGCATTAAATAAGGAGAAAATATAAGTTGAAAATAGGGAATTAACGACTGGCCTGATGACAGGTATATACTTGATTGAAGATAAGGTAATGTAAATGACAAACAGTTCTTAATCTCACCGCAAATAGGCTATTCAAAAAGCCGGCATAAACTAAAAATGAGCTGGATTTAATAAAAAAAATATATATAAACACTAAAAAGTATTCACTGTACAAAACTGGAAACAGTTAGATATGCCATATATCACTGAAAGCACAAAAAAATGGTAAAACAAATCAAATTTTATCAGTTAGTTTATGACAAAGTCAATGGCGCGTTTATGTGGATATGTGGATAGCCTAATTTATTTGCATAACTCACGTAAACTATTTACACAAAACGCGTTAATATATTTTTATTTAAAAAATATATAAACTAGCTAACGCAACGTAGAAAAAAATTGACAAGCTATTGTCAATTCTCACAACTATACAAACGCTAGCGTTGACTGAAGCCTACCTCACTTCAAAGAATGCCAAACCTCAATGGTGTTACGCATAACGCAAGCAAGTGTTTGTATGTGGCTGAAAGCGAGGCAGCAGACATGTTTGCGCATGCCACACAGCTTAAATTGCTAGACAATAATATTCTAGACACATTATAAAATAGTAATTTCACATCAAGAGAATCACTAACAAGATTCTAATACTTAATACAGACCGCCAACAACGTACTTAGTACAAAATTCTGCGGCCACACCCAAGAAATTAAATCAGTGAGATTCAACTAAAAGGATGATTATTAATTGTCATTTAAAATGCTGCACATATAATCAAGTCAACGACTTGCTACTTATCGTGCAGTTGGCGGTAGAATGTTGTTGCTTGATCGCAGGTGAGCTTTTTTAAATGTGCATTGTTTCCATCACATGTTCACTTACCATGTTAGTCAAACATGGGTAGAAAATGCATATGCGTTACTGTAGATCGGCAAGTGCATCCCTGTCATATTAGAGCAACATATGCTCCATCTATTGGTACTTGAGGTACACTAGGCATTTTAGATTTGTAATCAATTGTACGGTTTCAACATTTGTTGTATAGGACCATCATCAGACTCGTGATAACACACAGTAAATTGCCTTAATTTGTGTTGAAATTGTACTGTGTGGAACTGATACTTACTTACTTTACTTTACTGCGGCTGACTCCTTTTGGAGGATAAGCCGGCTCCATAGAAATCCCGGATTATACCTCTCCATGCCGGGCGGTTGGCAGCCATTTCGGAACATCGAACATTCCAACACCCGAAATAAATAGGTGTTTTCGCGCTGATACAGAGCGCATCGCTTGCCGGGGACGCCGTAGCATGAACGGTATTTGTGACATTTCATGGAGTTTCTTGGGAATTTGGTACAAGTGGTGTCTCCTCACCACTCGTGGAACTGATAGCCTGATGATGATACTGTACAAATGCCGAAAAAATACGGATAGGTGAGAGTTACAGTACGCTTTTAATATCCACAATACCTAGTGAACCTGAAGTGTCAATGGACAGAATACACCGTGCTACCAACCAAACGGTAATTAGGGAACCAGATTCTGATTTAAATCGCCAAAAAGTAAAAAAGACTGATATTATTGTTTTATAGTGGTTTTAAGCGTGGAAAGTGAACAATATATGTAAATGGCAACATTATACACAACCATATATTTATAAACCATGTTTGGTGTTAAAATGGAAACAGATAGAACGGCAACAGAGTATCGATTATTACCTTAGAGAAAACCAGGGCAGTAGATTCATCGGTTCAAAAAAACAATAAGTAGTGAATTGCCTTTCGCGTCAGTAAAAGTGTAATAATATGAAGGGATTTTAAAAAGGATCTAAACTTGTCAATCCAATCTTAAACTCATAAAAACGTATCGGGACACGACACCACCAAGAAGGAGAAAAGAATTCCGCACATCACTAGACCAAATGTTCAAGCAAAATTCTGGAGCATGATTAATAACTGATTGAAATACAAAAACAGCACACCCGAAAGTGAGATCAGTAAGGATTAGCGAAAATAATGAGATTCATGAGCAATTAAAAACCGAGCCGCAAAAACGCTTACAGGAAAAATTGACAATTAGCGAATGCACTGCCTGGGTGTAAAATCAAATAAAAGAAAGTCAATTGCAGTTCGTTTGGTTGTTCTTATCGAAATTGACGGAAACTACCAGTCTACAGCATTGTAACATGATCAAACTGGCTTAAGAAGTTTCACCGACTGATGAATTCCGTTCAGCTTACGTTCCTCTTGGTATACATGTTTTGAGTTATATATTTCCGGAGGGTATACATCGACTGAGTTTGTATGCTCAATGATGGCATTGCTGAGCACTGACTGAGGAATTTCTTGAGCGCTAAGACCATCCACGCGGTCGTCAATAATCGGCAACAAAATGTGACTTCCAGAGTCTTCGGATAAAATAATTCCATTGTTTTCTGTGAATATTGAGCCTTTGTTATCAAACAGGCTAAATTTTCTATGTTTGGGTAAAACTTTGACAAAGACAACATCTCTCTCCCTAGTCTGCGGTGTGCTTCTAATGTCTTTGATTGGAGTCCTTTTACTCTTCAATAAGTCACTTGTTGAGTTCGATAAATTTCCGTGGATTATATCTTTTTCCATGACACCTGCAGTCTGTTTTTCCCCGTGGTTCTGTGAAATCGAGTTGCCATAAGGTAAACCTCTCGAAACTGTAAAATTCTTAGAATGGGTCTAAAAACAGGGCATACATAAATGCAAATATTTAAAATAAAAATCATCATATATTAAGTTTAAGTCAATAATTAAATGAACACTTAGCCTAAAAGTACTGGAAGAATGATCCAAATATTTGAGGTTTCTATTTTATGCTATATACAAGATTTATATATTTAAAAGAAGTATAACCTATATATAGCTAAATTCGGGTGGTAATAAAATTAATCGAACTAAGGATACGATCTTGATATAAACACTAGTCCCATTAAATACATACATTTGTTAGTATAAACTAAGCATTGTATAATATATAAAAGGCAATTTAGTTAACAGACCAATTTCGTCCTTATTGGAAACTCTTCACGTATTGTCCAGAACTTGCCGCAGACAGGGATCGTAGCTGGGCACGTCTACTTCTGAGTCTGTTGCACTAAACACTAAGCCACACTGCCGCACGTTACACAAAAATTTTCAGTTATTGTCCGCCGTAAAATCTTAACAGTACATGAAGAGTTCCCAATAAAGACTTGTTTGTTTAAAAACAGCTGCTGTCACTTCATTAGATAGGCGAACGTCGCCATTGTGCACGTGTACATAAAAATCATCATTAAATATAATCAATACAAATGTACATTAATCCTAATTAAAATTGCAGTCATAATTGATTTAATATATAAAAGTTATATAATCTTTGTTTCGAAAAGCTAATGTACAAGCAAATATTTATTAGGTGTTGCACATCCTATGGCAAATGAATTCAAATAAGACCAGAAGAATGTATCAGTCAGCACGAACAAAAGGTAAAATCTCAAATACACCCGCGTTTCGTGCTTACTGGAGACTCATCAGTAGAAGCTGATATTGGTTAATTAATGTACCGTCCAGCTGTAGCACGTTTCTTGACAACATTTATGGTAGGTGTAGTACGTAGTATCGGTACCTACTCATGAGTCGCCAGTAAGAATGAAACGCATCTGTACACGCGATTATACCTTTCATTCATATTGAGTTTGGATTATCCTTCTAGTGCGATTTGAACTAATTTGTTATTAGGTGCGCGACAGCTAATATACAATTGCACATTAGATCTCCGCAACAAGCAGTATCTAACTGTTATGTTAAATTTAATTATGTCGAGATTAGCGCGAGAAGTGATAATTGATGTCGATCAAGGCCACAGTGTGTGGATTCGCTGGAGTAACAGGTGTTCAGAAGTAGTTGTAGTTCTCAATTTTAGTAAAATTTATCATATCTTGAAATTCAATGTGTTAGTACCATGTAACAACTCAGCAACCATAGTTTTGGTATCAGATACTGACTCAAGAGACATTGCTGGTACCCTCTACAGGTTCGGTATATACATATATATATATATATATATATATATATATATATATATATATATATATATAACAGGCACTAAAAAAATTATTAAATCACAGGCAGCTTGATTTAAAGAATTTTTACCATCACCCGCGCAATCAATTATTGTTTAAACTAAATATTTCACAAGAATGCAAACGCAATTCATCAAACAGACTAGATTCTTCATTATCGGGAACACGTCAATATTTCCCAGAATTTTTCGCGACCGTGATGCGAACCGAGGAACGTTAAATCGACAGTGCCTTATTGAAAATATGTTCCGAAATAGCTGATTTTTCGGACGGTGCCAAGAACTTTTAAAACAATTTCTGTGGTAAATGTCATCGGAATCTGTTAATCAATTGCTTCTCCGAAAGTTCAATTTATATGCTACCGCACATACATTAAAATTTTTGGACTGTGAAGGATTTGAAGGGAATTGGCCATCGATACATGACATCCAATCTCATGATTATTTTTATTACTGAAGATGATGTTAACTGTTGAACTATGGAAATTTGTATTACTAATTCAATTTAACCGCCTCTAAAAAATACGGTGTTGGTATCCTCTGATGTTCGAAACGGACATGGTCTGATGTTGAAATCTATGCACCGCTCCGGGTAGTTGTTCATTAACAGGTTTCCTCATGTTGCCTAGCTCTTCCTCGATATTATGTTAAAGGTATATTTTCCTGATTAGATTTTCAAGGTTGTTAAAATGTTTTATTTTTTTATTTTGGCACGCTACCGTTGTAATTGTTGAGTTGTCTAGTGAAAGTAGATCTACTAAGTATTTCCAATGTCAAATCCCTATTTTCTTATATAGTGAGTTAGATATCAAAGAAGAAATAGTAGTATGTAGTGTGGCTGCAGCAGTATCATACATTTAGGTTCAGCAGATAACCATGACATCAAAGGCTGACGCAAAGTCTATCGTGTGTGTTTTGGCGTGTGTATTGTATTCAGAGTAGTCCTGCTCGCAGATGGTCTTCCACCGAGGACTGACGAGCACCATATGCTCGTTGGCTTAATACCAGTTTCCCTCTTTTATGAGATCGGCAGATCAAGGATAAAGATCAGCATCTGCTTAGAATAATTCGATTTTTAAAGGCGCCATAAATAGAATCCGCCAGTTATTCCAGTATTATAAGCAATCAGGCCACTTGCTGGCCAGGATCTGGACTTTGGTTGTCAAGGCTATTTTAGACGCTTACTGTAAGTGTATTGGAAGTGCCAAGAAAGCCATACTAACACTACCTGGCGTCTCTGGCAATACTTTAAGTCAAACCGATATATATCATGGTAACTGTTAATTTGTTAAAAGTGGTCTGAGTAACATTTAACTTGTTCAGTTGTAGTAAAATATTGTCAGTGTTGTTAAAACCGACCAATTAACTGCCTGGAACCGGCGACAGCAATATCTTTAATGAACCTCAAGGTATCATTATAACAAAGTTTAACAAAAATAGCGGGCAATCTCGTAGCAAACCAGTTCAGAAAGTATTTATTGGTTCCGACGCGACCAGAAGTGTTAGACCAAAGACCTTTTGTGAAGCATTGATGCGGATAGAATTTTCGAAATCATAAAATATACTGAATTTAGAAATTGTACTCAAAAATTTCCGCATAAAAAAATTTATTGCTTTAAGCGAAGTTGAACAAAGCGCATAATCACTCCAGACAATTTGGCGAAGAAATAAATAAAATTTTACTTTTAATCAGGAATAAGCCAAAATAAAAATGCCACAGAAATTGGTCTGAAACTCCGATCTAAATACAGACTTCGAACGCAATAGAAATAGAGCAAAAACCAGTTTTGCAACCTCATTACACTCAACTTGCACAAACAGTGCATTACTTACCATATTATCTACTGTCTTGAGAGGGGAATTTATGTTTCGGCTATTGTATCGATATCTACCAGTCGTTACCTTCTCTGACGGGGAGGTTGGCCAATTTCGCCGCTGATGAAGCTTCGTACCGCCAAAATTACGCCGTTTTTTCCGACCGGAAGACACATTCACTTGCTCTGAGGTAATATAGTTGCTCGGCATGTGTCTACCATCTGAAGCACAATAAGTTGAGTCGGTAGAAAGTGAATCATTCGAAGATCTTTTCATCAAAGATACACAGTTATTTTTATTAACTGGATGATCAACAATATTTTGTTCGTCAGAATAATCTAGCGCTGGCACTCTGGTCATATAGGTATTTGAGTCAGCCATAGTCATCACCGGTCTCCACATTGTGCCTCTTTCATCTAACGCCTATGAGAAATTTTAAAATTTCAGAATGTCATGATAAATCTATAACTATGGGACTATTTAAAATAATCAATAATATTTTAAAACGTACGTTCACAGAAAAATGGCGCCTTACAATCAATACAAAGTGCATTTATATGTCCGCATACTGATAGTTTCATAACAGCAAGGTTAAATATTAGATCACTTTTGGTGGACAAGTGGAAAAAAAGTAGAACCAATAAGCGTTCGCCGTCAGTCGTCGTACTAGCGAAATCAATCAGTGGACTGGACAGAAGTATAATATTTAGTCAATTTCATCATAACTGTTTACATACATACCTACACGCATACCTACATGCATACATACATACATACATACATACATACATACATACATACATACATACATACATACATACATACATAAATACATACATACATACATGCACACACATACATACATACACACATACATGCATACATAAATACATACATACATACGTACATACAAAAATAAAAACATACATACATACATACATAAATTCATACATGCATGCATACTTACAGACATACATACATACATATATCCATACATACATACATCCAAACATACATACATACATACATCAATACATACATGCATACATACATACATGCATACACACATACATACATACATACATACATACATAAATACATACACACATACAGACATACATACATACATACATACATACATACATACATACATACATACATACATACATACATACATATATACATACATACATACATACATACATACATACATATATACATACATACATACATACATACATACATACATACATACATACATACATACATACATACAAATACTCATGCACCATACATGCATACATCATCATCATGATCGACATCATCGCGGACAGCAATACTGTCGTATAACTCAAGCCACCTTGAATAGATTAGCTGATGTTGTTCCGTCTTTCGGTATGAAATTCGCACCCTCTAAATGTAAAATCACTCACTACTCACTCCAACTTTGCAACTGCAGAGTGAAGATCTGGAGATAGTTGACAGGTTAACATATCTTGGCAGCTCCATCAATAACTCAAGCAACGTGTCTGACGGGGTGAATATGAGAATCGTGAAAGCTAGAGTAGTCTTCGTCATTTATGGAGAAACGCAAGTATTTCACTCTTCCTTAAAGGTTCTGTTTACAATGCAATTTTATTATACACTAGTGAGATTTGGCCTCTTAGAGTTGATGATTTTAGCCTTGCCTTCATGCTGACTTGGCCATAATTTTGTTGGGTACAGGTTTAGTTTGCATCACTTCTGCGTGTTATCGAGGTAGATATATTCATAGTAACTAGGTGCTCTCTCTCTCTCTCACAAATCACACTAATAATATATGTGCATAAGTTCTTGCTTTTGGCGTTATATATTGGAAATTTTGTTTTTTTTCTATTATGGTAATATGGCAGCGTAACACATTAGTTATTATTGGCTTTTGTAGGACTGTACTTGATGATGATGATTAAGCATAACTGACAAAATAAAAGATTAAGTGACTAAAGAAATTTTATTTTACATATAATACACCACTTACAATGACGCGCGTTCCATCACTTAGCGTTAACCTACTAACTTCAATATTCTCTAAATCAATCGGAGTAGTATCACAGGACATTGTTCTTGCCTGCTGAAATTGACGCATATTCAAATTGCTATTCGTTTTCATAATATGATTCTCCTGTCCGCAAACATCCGACGAGAAATCACTTTCATTCGGTGAACGGGCTTGACATTCAACGTCAACTGGACACAAATCGGTAGATCGGTAGTGTTTCTTTTGATGATGATCGAGAAGTACATTATCAGGAACTGCAACCTTCAGGTCCATCTGAATCTGCGTAGCGAATTGGCCTAGCTTATGACACGCAATTTCGCTTTCAGCAGAAGTGTCCATATCAGGAGTATCTCTTGAAGAAATAAAGCTGACCTCGTTCAGATTTAGAACAGGAGCTAAGTTGATTATTTGCTTATCTTCATGTTTTACATAAGGTGAAAGATAGTTAGTTATCCCGCTGCTATCCGGACCGAAACTTGTTTCATCTGCCGATAACAATTCATTAGAAAGACACGAGTCCATTTCAATGCCAGTTGGAGGGCAATGATGCAAAGTGACTGGAGAAACCGTCTGGCCATCGATATGGGCCAATAAAACTTCACGTGCAGATGTACGCTAAAAAGGAACATTTTAAAATGTATTTAAGTCTACAGTGAGGAATTATATCAGATGATAACCATATATTAGCCTGAAATCAAAGTAAGAAACACCTAAAAATCCATAAAGATGCACAAATGAATATATTTAAATCAAGTTTGCGCACTTAAGATAAATATGAATTAAATTTTATTCATCCAGTCGAATAAAATATACCTAAATATATAAAATCAAACTCGCAAACACAATCAATGATCGTTTAGTTATATAAATGTACAATTCAATACCGCTCCCTCCAGGTAGTGTGGTATCTGTTCGATAATGACAAACAGGGGGTGGTTAGTTGGAACTTTAGGTCCAAATAAATGCCATATAAGCTCTATCTCAACGAAAGGCTAGCCAAAACATGAGATAATATATTACTAAAAATTGTGTGTAGCGAGCGGCAGGGTGGCTGTGTTGCCGACGTTGCCTTGCCTTAATACTGACTTGGCCATAATAGTGATGCGAAGAGGTTTAGTTTGCCTCAATTCTGTGTTATCAAAATAAATATACTCATAGTAAATAGTTACTTTATCTCTCTCCCTCTCTCTCACACACACACAAATCTAACTAATAATTTAGGTGCTTAAATTAGTATTTGTCTTTAGTTATAAAAATGTTATTTTTTGTCTCTTATTAAAGTTATTTGATAGTGAAACATTTGTTACTATTGGCTATTGTATTGCTGCACATGATGACAATGATGATGATGATGATGATGATGATGATGATGATGATGATGATGATGATGATGATGATGATGATGATGATGATGATGGCAGGGTGGCTCAACGTTTAGAGTCAAATACTCAGAAACAGACGTTGTCAGGTTCGAGTTCTATCCGCGGCAAATTCTGGACAATACATCAAGAAATCTCGGTTGCCATAATTAAGCTTAGCTCGTCGGAACATCGTTGGCGTTACCGGATGAAAAACAGCTGTGCAGTATACAAAAGCACCGCTCGTGGACTGCTGATACGGGTAAAAAACCTCGGCAGCGACTCAATGCATGAATATGATCCATGTATCCCATTACATGTCTATATACAATAACCGAATTTGTATAGTTAGATTCACTCGCTCTTCAAGATTCAATCTGAGGCTAATGACAAGGACCACATTCGTTGCCAATGACATTACGATAGTTGGTAGGAATGCTAGTGTCACCAATTTTGTAGGTGACAACCAAAACGTCGTTTCCATTCAGTTTTGACGGCTCTTCCCCTCACCCACGTCGGAATAAGCTGGTGTAGGTCTTTTTTAATATCCTTTCCTCCGAACTTGACCACCAGAAAGCATGCCATTTCGTAAATAGTAATTTAAATATCGATTGTGCAAAAAGATCGAGAGGTCACCTCATCGACAGTCAAGTTACTTTCTGTGTATAGGCAATTGAAGAGGCTAGTGAATTTACTTTCTAACTGTCAGTTAGAACCTGAATGCGCTTATACATTCTTGGCAGAATGACAACTGCTAAGACGTCTGATCTGTGCATAAAAATAAACTCTGATTTCAGCTCTTCAGCAAAATGAAGCCAATGTTGGTTCCTATTCACTGATTGGCTGACTTAAAATTTCGTGCAAAGCTCACGAGGGAGGGAGAGAGAGAGAGAGCGATGCCCGCTAAGTTTTACAGCAGTTGCAATGTGCTAAAAACTTGACTGTCAATAAAGATTACACAATTGCTCAGCTTTTACCGTTGACAGACAAAAGTATCCTACATTGCATTCCGAATGCTGTTTTATAAGCGCAGAAAAGTATTGATACCCGAAAGTAGCTTAAGCGTTCCTAAAACATGGTATAGGGTCGTGACCGTAGAAGGAGACGAATAATCTCACGGAATATGAGCGGCCACATGGATAGGGAATTGAAGGAGATTATAGTGGCTAAATGCCGATAAGGTCAAGGATCTGAATCAGTACAGCGTCAATGGTACGATATCGCATCCTGGGAAAATGGAAACCATCGCATGCTTAGCAGAATTCGGTCGATGTTAGCACGATAACATGGTGTCATTTCACCATTATAGTTTATGTCGCTATGCTGAGGCAAGATGCAGCCGGGAGAACTAAAACAGGAGTTGCAGATATGATTGAAGATACTGACGCCGTTTACAGAAGTATTTCGCGCTAAAATTCATTTTATGAAAGTACCGCTTTCTGTGCAATCTAAGCCTAGTTTTGTGTTGAAACCAAATGCAATGCCGAGTATGTCAGAATGCGACAAAGAACCAGTGACCATACCTGATAGTTAAAAGCAGTTATCCTCTGCCGTAGAAAATTGTTTATGTCGCCAGTCGCCATTTTACAGAGTAATCCTAGAAAGAGCAGATGCATCGGGCACTAAGCCGCACCCGATTGATGGTGCTGAAATAACAATACATTTATATATTCGCATGCGAGTTCGCAATTATAGTGGTCCATTTCATGCTTCATTCCTAACTTTAGACTAAACTATTATTATAATCAAGGTTGCGGTATTGATATAAGTACCTACCTCATTTATTACTTACATGTCAGTATAAACTAAGAATTGTATAGTGTAGAAAAGGCAATTCATCCAGTAGACCGGTTTCGTCCTTATTGGGAACTCATCATGTAATGGCCAGAATTTGACGCCGACAGGGCTCGATCCTGGATGCGGCAAATTCTGGCCAGTACATGATGAGTTCCCAATAAGGACGAAACCGGTCTACTGGATGAATTGCCTTTTCTACACCATACAATTCTTAGTTTATACTGACATATATAAGTTATCACATTTCGCGGTAAGCATGACATCATTCAATTCAATATATTACAGTTAAATACCGTTTGCTGCGAAGAATTAATATAAATGCAAGTATGTATCAAGTGTTGCGAACCTAGTAACAAATTAGTTCAGTTGTGACCAGAAGGATAAACCAAAGGCAGCATGAACGGAAGTATAATCTCATGCACATTCGTTTCGTGCTTACTGGCGACCCATCAGTAGGAGCCGGTATTACGCCCTTTAACCACTATATATTTGGTAGAAGAATGTGGAATAATAGGACGGTACAATTTGTTACTAACAAACAGTATTTAACTGTAATAATTAAACGAACATTGGTTGCGCGGGTGGTGATAACAATTATTATAATCAAGGTTGCGGTCTTGATATAAACACCTGACCCATTAATTACTTACATATGTCAGTATAAACTAAGAATTGTATAGTGTAGAAAAGGCATTTGCCTTTTCTACACTATACAATTCTTGCAAACTTTGTGTACGAACGCTTTCTCGTGTGAATTCATCTTCAATAATACAAATATTAACAGGCAAGAGCATTGGGCGCGTGGTTCCGTCCCCCACATTGATGATTAGCCTTCAAGCACGAAACAAGCGTGTAGAGAAATTCATCAGCTAGATCTGGCGCAATACTACGGTCCATTGCAAACAAAACGTTTACTTAGTACATCTTGCTTAAATCAGATAAAATGATAAATTAGTTCAATGAAGTAGTATCAACTGCAATAAATGTATAAAATAAAACACGAAAAAATTAGTTATAAAACCAACGATAAAGATGCCAGAAGCCAAACAAGTGTATACCTCTGGTTGTGAATGACCATCAGACGTCTTAAGAAATTCCACACCATTTTGCAAGTACCATAAAAGCGCTAGTTTTTTACGCATCTTCAGACTTAAATCCCGAGGATGCGTATTAAACTGTGTTACTGAACATCCACTAGCAGCGGCCGCATCACCTGCGCCGTTGAGCTCATTTTCTGGCACTGGAACAACTGGCGCTTCTGCTGAGTTCATAAAAAATACGGCATTGCCTAAATAGAATAAAAAAACGACACACAAATATGCATAACAGTTATACAGTTAAACAATTACGGATTTTGCGCGTGATAATAATTTTTTTTTAATTTGCGTACATGATATAGAAAAAAATTCTCATTTTATCTATTCAGTCGCACAGCGGTAGTTTTTCTGTTGTTCGAATGAAGCAATAAAATGGAAATGTTGTTTGTCTCAAGTACGAAAACTTCATTCAAAGAACATAAGAATAACAGCTTACAGAGCAAAAAAGTATTAAATCGTTGGAACACCATAACAAAACTACCGCCAGCCGCAACGCACTGACGCGTTTCGACCTTCCATGATCATCATCAGAGTACGACGGCAAACTGACTATCGTATTCTGATGATGATCATGGAAGGTCGAAACGCGTCAGTGCGTTGCGGCTAGCGGTAGTTTTGTTATGTTGTTCGACGACTGGTTAAATACAATGGGGTTGGTGTTTACTTCAAGCTCGCAAACTTTATTTAAAGCATTGTTACCACCACCCGCGCAATCAATTATTGTTTAAATTGTATTGCCTATATATGTATATGTGGCGAAAGCTGCAAACAGTTAATGTTCGTGACTGCATAGAAATTGTGCAGCCGACATTTCCAGTCAAGTTCAATGTATGCCAGACTGCTAGAGGTGAGAGCCGTATATCTAAATTTGATTTCCATATATATTCAATGCGGTTTGATCCTCGATAGTCAGTTTGCCGTCGTACTCTGATGATGATCATGGAAGGTCGAAACGCGTCAGTGCGTTGCGGCTAGCGGTAGTTTTGTTATGTTGTTCGACGACCGGTTAAATACAATGGGGTTGGTATTTACTTCAAGCTCGCAAACTTTATTTAAAGCATTGTTACCACCACCCGCGCAATCAATTATTGTTAAATCGTTGGAAGACAATTACTACATACCATTTTATTCATTTTCACTTCGTATCAAACTCAAAATACACCAACTATAGTCTTAATTTAATCCCATCAAATACGCTTGGTGAGTGTTTCCAAAAATGCCGCTAGACGAACGTGCTTGTGCGAATGTAATCCAGAGGAAACAGAACAGCTAGCTGGAAATTGGGATCGAAATCGATAATCGAAGGGTTCAACGTTAAAGAAAGAGTGATCAAAAACATACGTTGGTATAATGCTATAAATCGCGTACAATGTGTTGCAGGGCCAACTATTGAGATGGAGAATGCTTTTAATGGTTCTGTTTCGGGCTGATGTGAATGTAAGAAAATTAGATCGCAGAGGCGCCAATCTCAAGGAGCAGAAGGATCAGGCGAATGCTAGAGGAAGAAGCCGACCATCTGATACTAATAATACATAAGAAATTATTATTTAAATTTGTGTTATTAACAGAGCGCGGTGTTAACTCGCAGACTTTTATATAAAGACAGAGTCCAGTAAAAACATGGCTTCTCCATCTTCCTTAGAATAGCTCATTCCTAAGTTAGCAAGAAAAATTAATACTTTAATCGAGGTGGGAAATATTAAATTCCGTCTAGACAAAACGACCATTGCCAAAAATGAGAAAATCCGCATAATGGACCCCGCTCACACGGCAAATTCAAATTTGCGCGGCTTCAGTGGAGCAGAGGATGAGTTCCGGGTCCTTCATCATTATCAAAATTTCCCTCAGGTAGCTTAGATTTTCCTCGATCTTGCCCTCAGAGCTGATCTTTCCGCTTCGGTGGGCTAGGTATGTTTATTTTGTTGGATTTTGGCACATTAATGTTGTAATGAATGAATTGCTAGGTGGAAGTACATTCTCAATGTATTTCCAGTATCAAATTTCCATTTGATTCTCGAGTGAGTTGGGTGTCCGAGAGGACAAGTGTAGCAAAGACAATTTATATACCAATTAAATGATTATTGATCGCACGAGCATTGATGAAAAAATTTAAATCTGGATTGCGAGACTTATATAAACACAAATCCAATTAAGTATACATATGTCAGTAAAAACTATTCACTGTATAGTGTAGAAAAAGCAATTCGCTCAATAGATCAGTTTCGTCCTTGTTGAGATCTCTTCACGTATTCCTGAATTTACCGCGGGTGGGGAACGATTCTTGGAACGCCTGTTCTAAACACCAAGCCCCCGTGGCGCAAACTACACGCAATATGAAGACATATACCAACTTATATTTTTCAGGCAGTCTATTTTGAATTTCTTAATACCTTAATTCATAACTAACATACCACGATCTGCATTATACAACAGACACCACGCAACTTAGAGAAATTATGCTGACTTGAAGTATACATATAATAAAAAATCCTATTAGACTATATATATATATAAATATATATATATATATATGTGTGTGTGTGGTGTGGTTTGTGTACACATGAATTTTAATGTCGAATATTAAACCTAGCAATCATTAAAATAAGACAAAAAATTAGTACAATAATTGAAAAAATGTTTTGTGCTACAAGCAAAACTTTCGCGGCACTTGCCACATTAGATTCCGTCAGTAATAAAACTGTTTTTCTTTTATTGTAGTTGATAGACATGTTGTAACGCGGGATTTCCCACATAATGACAGTAGAAAACCGTTTATTTTATAAATTGCATGAATTATGCATTGCAATTATATTGACAAAACCCGAGTATTATTGTAACTGATTAAAACCACAAAATAAATTCAGAAACATTATATTTGAGTAGACAGACAAAAGTGCTACGCTTAGTTTATTTATATCCACTGGATTGCTATTTTGGTCTGTTTCGATTATTGCCTTTTTCTGTGGAAGATTTTTTTGTTTTATCACGGAACTTGCCTTGGGAAACAGACTGGACCCTCTTACAAGTTTCATCATCAGTAGCTAAGAGTTCTCCTTGTTCATTCTGCAGTAAGTAACCTCGATGTGAACTGTCGACTCTGTTAAAGGTGATACGCATTTCGTCGTTATTCTGATCACTAAAGTATCCATCTGAAGCAGCATTGAATCCGCCTGAATAGCCCTGTCGTCTTGCAAGACTACTTGGACTGTATGCTGCCAGGTGAATACCACTCCTGCCAAGCATTACTGCGACATTGTTTCCTTGACGACGGCATGCCTCTTTGTTGACAAACGCTGTTACCCCAACTACAACTAAAACGAAGGCTGCGATCACACCGATAATGTAGAAAAGTGTGTACCCCCCTGATGCTTCAGGATTCGACGAACTCTGCACTCCAGTCGAAGACACTGGCGCTAGCGTTGGCTTCTCTAAAACACCTTGAGATAGAATTGATAAAAATATGTGTGTCAGGCGTATACATTGAGAACAACCGGGGCAATACGCAATTCATATATATTCCGTTGTAGACCCCCTCAGGTTCAGAAACATACATA